>JAUTDX010001889.1:0-82717 GCA_030844895.1 Ambrosia x helenae
TGGCTTACGATTTCAATCATTTTTTTAAACATTATTTCCTTTATCTACCAAGCAATCCTCTTCTTGAACAAGTTACAAAATTTAACCCACTTAACATTATTTCCTTTAAATGGACATCGTCTCTTCATCTCCTTGTCATAGGAACAGCCCCCTTTAATCCGTTACCTCTGATTCCAACTACCAACGCTTAAACCTAGCAGCTTACATGGCCCGAAATTATATATAACAAAAAAAAAAAAAAAAAACTGGGGGCCCTTGGAAACTGGGGGCCCAAAGATAATGCTTTGATACACTTACCTTCAGCCGGGCCTGAAAGTTGTGTCCAAACATGTTAGGCCATGAGGTATACTTTAATCTTGAAGTTATGTTCATAACTTCATCTAGATGTTACATCTTTCGTTTTTTTCCCTTTCACTCTAATTACTTAAAGGAACTGGTTTAATGCCTCTTTGTTTGAAAGTCATACTTTTATTCAGTTTTATACTTGAAATTATGCATAATTATACTTACTTGATACTATACAAATTCGTTTTTAATGTTCTGAGGTTTGTCTTCCCTAATTTATGGACGTGTTGTTGGATCTTTACTGACTGGACCAGTGAGTGCAAGTCAAGTTCTGATACTGGGTTTTCGTTGATGGGCTCAAGTCAAGTGCTGATGGGCTCAATTCAGAAAAGAGGCGCTTAATGGGCTTATGTCTATTAGGTGGCAGTGGAATTTTTATTTGGGAATGGAGTACAAAGAATACTTAATTTTTTTTATCAGTTCTTAGTTAGATTCATCATGTCGATGGTCTTCTTTGTTGTTCTTAGTTTTGTTCTTAGTTGTTTTTTTTTTTTTTTTTGTAAACAGTGACTTGGTTCTTTGATTCTGTCTTTAGGAAATGGGTAAAATCTTGAAGTTATGTTCATAACCTGTAGTATTGACAGTTCGACACCCCTTAACTCTATATATTTCCCTTAACTTTATCTCTGTTGATTCTTTTTAACATGTTAACTTAGTGCCATTGTAGTCTGTAAACGCCCCTTAACACGTTTAAATGTCACATCACCGTTAACACCCTTGATGTTTTTCATTCACGTGATAAACAATAATCTTCACCAAGTTGATATATATATATATATATGGAGAGAGAGAGGGGGGGGGGTGATCAAATGAGAAGAAACTTCTTGTGAGAACAAAAAGAAGAAGTTACATAATGGTTTAACATTAAATAACTTAACTCTTCTTACATTAATTATCATTTATTTAATTAATTAGTCATTATAACACTTTATCCTACACATTATCAAAATGTATCATACACATATAAAAATTCATACTACATATATCAAAATTATCATATGTTTATCCTACACATATCGAGATTATCATACGTTTATCCTGCACATATAAAAATTTATCCTACATATATCATACACATATCGAAATTATCCTACACTATAAATAAGGTTTGATTTGGAAGAATATATTTTAAATATGAATTATGAGTTTTCATTTATTTAACTAGTTTAGTGGGAGTTACAAGAAAATGATAATCAATTTAACATTCAATACAATTATTAAATACTCATGACCTCTTGGTCTAGTGGTATGGTGTCCCCCTTACAAATGTGAGGTTGTGGGTTCAAATCCTTGCAAGTGTAATGTGAGGTGGAATAAGGGTGTTAAAATTTGCCGTTAAAAAAATACAATTATTAAATAAAAGCTTCCTATTTGTTAGAATTTGTTCTTTTTCTTCTTACAAAACATTTTTCTTCTCATTTGAACTCTCCAATATATATATATAGGGTAGGGTTCCTGTACAAAGTGCATTTTTCGTACAAAGTGTGAGAAGTTTTAAATTTTAGGCATGATGTTTTATGTTCCTTTGGCATAGTATTATATAGAAAAAGACAAAAATTAACAATTTAAAACACTAATTAACGTATTCTCGACATGCAATCTAAAACACCCTACGAAGAATGTAATCAGTGTGTTTTAAATTGTAACGTTTGGTGTTTTTCTATATAAACAATGGAAAGGAATCCAAAACATTATAGCCAAACTTAATTCTTCTCACAATTCTCCTGAATATGACTATTGTACATGAACTTTGAGACCCCAAATTAATACACCCAAAAGTAGTTTATACGTAAAATGCAGAATAGAAAAATATAAGAAAAGCTTCATATATTATTAATATAATGGACTTTGCTTTATATAGCCTAGGATGCAACACAATGAACAAACAGTCACCATAAAATGTGGACTCAAACTAAGAACTTATTGACTAACTAAATTCCAACTATCATGATGTTGGATATTTTAGTGTAATTAGATTGACTGTTTGATCAATATATTCATAATAACACATTATATAGGTATGGTGGTGCGGAGTGCACGCCTATTTGAATTTATTATGAACTTAAGGGTGAAGCCCCTAAGTGACAGGGGTCCGGGGGCAGCGCCCCTGAGAGCAGGGTCTAAGGGGCGGCTGCCCCTAGCGGTGTCCAAGAGGCAGAGAATTCTCAATTAATTCTTGAAATTAGAGGAACTAAATTTGGCAATTTGTAAACCCTGGAATTAATTGCCTAAAAGGCAGTTAATGAGCCTTGGATTCATTACGAATTAATAATCTTGGTCAAAATCTCTGGTTCTTCTCTCAAACATACACTTACAGAAAATTGTCAATTTCTGATTGTATCCGATTGAATATTCCGATTGAACTGTCAATTGATTCAATCTGAAAGCGATTACGTGCCTTTAGAGATCACAATATCCCAACACATAAAACCCGGCCAACGTTGACTGTTTCTTTATTCATGGAGAAACATTCAACTAAACATAATTCAAACCCGCTTCTAACTTTACTTGAACCGTTAGCTACCGAACCGTGACCCAACGACCCGTGAACAAAACCCGATTATTTATGAAAAATTTAAAATATAATTTTCTTCTTTAACTAACACATCGGATCATTGGTTTTTGGCTTTGTCTGCATAGCCCACAATCTGTTTCATGAAAATCCTACAAGAACTAGAAGTAGTGAAGCAAATAAAAGTCATATATATATAAACTAACTACGGTTCCATCACCGGTTGGTTTAGATGGTAATTGCCCATATCCCACAAAAGCTCACTCCAGAATCCGTCTTCGGATACGACGTCCCACCCAGACGCAACATCTTGAGCCATCAAACACTGGTTATATTGCAGCTGCTCACTGGTTGTGCTTGAACTTTTGACAGTATAAGCTTCATCCTTTTTGTTTCTGTTGTTATCTTCTGTATAATAAGGTAACACAAAACTGTTCATTGTTTCGTTTACTTCTTGTCGATACTGGTCGCGCCTAAATGAAGCTTTGAGTTTTTGCTTTTCTTTGATTTGTGATGGTGTTTTTTTCGTCTTGAAGTTGGTTCTCCAGTAGTTCTTTATCTCGTTATCAGTTCTTCCTGGCAAGTATCTAGCTATGGTAGACCATCTGCAAACATTAATATAGTTGTTATAAAACACGATAGAATACGCGTGTGTGACAGTTAAGAGATGCATTACTTGTTTCCCCATAAAGCATGAAGTTCAATGATTATGCCTTCTTCCTGAGGTGTTAGTTGACCTTTCTTGAGACCAGGTCTTAGGTAATTCACCCACCTTAGCCTGCAACTCTTCCACATCTTTTTAACCCTGAAAATATATCATGATATACTTATAAATCAACATGTACAAATGCATTATATAGTTCTGCTTCTCAGAATATTATTGATTTTGAAACAAGCGGCTGTAACACCCTAGGCAAATCACACATCGACCGTGGACAAGATACATGTTGGGTCCTTAAGGAATACTAGACCTCAAATATCACTAACACGTTTTGGACGCAATGGTTGTGGATGAGAGGAGAACTCGACAGTTAAATGTGCTCGGGTGAATCATGGATGTAGGCAATCAAAAACCAATCCTTGAGCTCCTCGTAGACAAAGCAGACAATATTTGGTGCTACGAGGGGCCAGGTGTTACAACGTCCCTAGTAACACACACACACACACACACATATATATATAACTATTAATCCAACCTGAGCAACCGGCTACTGAACTCCATCGTCCTTCTCCATGCATTCTAACATATTCAATCAGCAAATCATCCTCTTCAGGTGTCCAAGGTCCCTTCCTCCATTCTTGATCCTGCATTCTCCAACCGATCATACCCGCCATTTCTGTTTATTTTTTCTTATATTATTGACTTGTTTTCTTGTCTACAAGTTGTACAACACAACCTACAAGTGACTCTAAAACAACTCCTTTAAATATAACCTCCAACAGTCAATTTCTTGATATGGTGATCTCACTATCCCATATCTGCACAAACCTTTTTGTTCCAAATCTTGATATGAAATCTTTTACACCTCTAAAAAGTACCTTTATCAAAGGAACCAATCGCGTTCTCACAGGTGGCACAAACTAGCAAATATACCCACAACATTCATGCCCCCCTAACTACTAAAATCTCTAAAGAAAATATTCCTTAGATAATAATTCTCTAACTAGGCTTAACTCATGTTTCCATTAACAAGAAAGCTAAAAGAATGCACTAAGTTAAACAATTCAAAGAAAACGACTTGTGCCCAATCCTAGCGAAACATATGGTGCTCTTGGTGATCGATGTTTCATGCCTTTGAAAGGTTCTAGTATGCTGTTTTGGGTAATTTAGTATTAGAATATGTTAAAGACAAAGAGCGATTCGTGGACACGTGTGAGGTGGTTCGATTATAAGTGTTGTTTAATGTGTTGATATGCCAATTTAGACACTCATGATTAACACTAAGCCATTAACTAATCTATACTTTATGGATGTTGACACATTATTATGATTAATTATTAATATGGCACTAAACTGTAGCTGATAGCTTGTTGTGAAATTTTCCAACAAAGAAGGTGAAGTGAATTTGGTAATCTTTTTGATGGCATATATAGTTCCCATTCAAACTTGAACTGTCTTTACAAAAGTTAGATATTAATCTTAGGACTGTTGTAACAAATATCAAGGGAATAAAAGGCCTTCTAGAAGTTTTCATCCAATCATCTGTTTTTACTGTTATTTTTATCCTAAAAAACCAAAAATTTACAATTTTATAGGCTTTGTAACTAACTTTAACTACGTGTCTCTAGTGACATCAGGTGTTTATCACTTTATCCTAATTAAAGTGGTGCACGCTCAAGTCCCACAAAGTGGTCGTTAGAAGGATTTTCATAGTACTGTATGATGTTACGGTGTTTTCAGTTAAAGAAAGAAAGAAAGAAAGAAAGAAAAAGAACGCTACCAATCAACAGACCATATACGTATTGCTTGCTAATATTTTATTATTCATAATCACAACCGACATCCATCTCACCCGATGTTCATCTTTGTCAAAGAATATAACTAAAGTTTTTTTTTTACAATTTACAATAATCATGTTATGTTGCACATATGCATCACATCATCAATATAATTGACTCTCGCAGATTGTACCATCATCATCCGTTTATATAATTCATTCGTTGAAGCAATCACAGAAAACAAAGTCGTTGTAGTATGGTGGTAAGTATTCCCGCCTGTCACGCGGGTGACCCGGGTTCGATCCCCGGCAACGGCGTTTTTTTTTTTACAACCCGTGTTGTTTGATGGGCCGATTGTATATAGTAATTAAGTATGTTGTTGATGGGCCGGTTGAATATATAAGTAATTAAATATCGTGCTGTTTGATGGGCCGATTGTATATCATTTATGGCCTGTGTAGAATATTAAATTTTGTTCATTTGTTATTGTCAAGGACGGAAGAATCTTTTGTTTTATCTTCTGTCTTGTCTCATGTTACCTTGTTAAGGGTGGATACTGGATGGGTTGGTCATCACACTATCACATTCTATTAGATTGTGTCACCTCATTCCATCACATTCCATCACTAAACCCATGTGATGTTGTTCACATTCCATCACATTTCATCACTAAACTTTTTTTGAAAAAATAAACTAAAAACATTACATTTTAAAAAAATAAAAACATTAAATTAAATAAAATAAAAAAATATTACATTAAATAAAATAAAAAAACATTACATTAAATTAAAAAAATAACACACTACTAGAAATAAAATAAAAACTACTAAAAAAATAACACACTACTACAAATAAAATAAAAATTACTAAAAAAATACAAACATTAGTAAAAACCTAATAAAATTTTGGGCGTAACATACGTCACGCCGAAACATGTTGAAAATCAACTCCGACCTCAGCCGCATAGTCGATTTGAGCAAAGCCAACTTGCATATCTTCTGTTTCGTTGGGGTTATTATTCACCACTTTCTTAAAAAAAATTGAAGGTTTGACACTTCAATTGGAGATCCGCGTGCTTGTGAGAGATTGAATCACACGAACGTTGTGTTCCCTCGACAAGTTGACCAAACTCGGCTAAAACTCTTTTCCAGTTCGGAGCGTTGCTCCGGCCACGAACACGACCACGAACCCGATCGCTGCTAGTTGATGCGTCATTGTTGTGTACGATGTCGTACACAATCACTAACACAATTTCCTCCTCTTGCGTCCAAGTAACCATTGTGAATGTGAATGATGAGGATGAGTTGAATTTTGTGATTTTTTTTGTGTGTATAGAAGAAGAATTTGTGTGAGTGTGGGTATGAATAGGTAAATTTTTGTGAGTATGTATATATATATATGTAGGTAAAAAAAATTAATTTTGGTCAAGATGACCTTTGCCAGCCAACGGCTAGCCAGCTGAATGCTCCACGATGTATGTCACGAAAAAAAGCAATCGCTGATGTGATTAAACACGGGGGCCGATGTATCACGAGATCACAGCGATCGCGGGGTGGCTATCACAGACCACCCCGTCCTCCCTAATACTCTTTTGATCAAACTTTAAGAAATTCTCTATGTGCATATTAGCATGTTCATGTTCATAATCGTTTTTAGGAATCTCCGGTTCTTTTAAACACGGAAACTCTCAATCATTTTCCTATATATTAATTTTTGATGCTCCATGAATAGTAACTGCCTATTATCGTCTTTTCACACCTGCATTCAAGGGCCTTTCGATCAATTACATTGTGCACCTTTTTAAGTCATGTATCCCTATCGGTTCCTTCATTTGTTTATTTGAAAATATAAACAAAATGTTGTCGTTTGCGTCGTATCCCAGGGGTTCTACTAATACATCGTATAACGGCTTGAAGTTATACCAAAAATGGAATGGGACAGTCATTCGAAAATGAGAAAAGAAAAGAAGGATGTCAAGACATCTATATGACCAAAATGGCCATCTCACGAATTGGATTCGAACTAATATCAAGCTACTTCCCTTTAGTAGATCTGTCATCCCCCTCATTATAGTCCTCCTAGAATCAATAGCATTTCATCGGAATACATCCTGTCTTTTCACCTTAGTAGTCCTATGCATAGTCAGTACTATAGCCCCAATCATGGCTACTAATAAAATCAGACTAGGAACCAAAAACCAGACGAAATAGTAGGTATAAAGTAAATTGCCGAATGTTTCCAAATTAGTCCAACTTCGTACCTTTCCGGCATAAACCGTATATCTCAGAGAGGTCGTATTTCTTTGGGTATAATTTTTGATGCTCCATGAATAGTAACTGCCTATTATCGTCTTTTCACACCTGTTTTCAAGGGCCTTTCGGTCAATTACATTGTGCACCTTTTTAAGTCATGTATCCCTGTCGGTTCCTTCATTTGTTTATTCTATATAACAACAATTCCAATTGTTGTGAACAGTATACATTTTCTATTGGTCTGAAAATTGAGCAATTGCGATAGCTATTCCGGTCGCAAAGCGGTCGCAATTGTCCTTTTGCGACCGTTTTACGACTGTAAAGGTAGTCGGAAAAACACTCGACGCAAATGCCCTATTGCGTCCAAGTTGCGACCGTTGTTATCTTTTTCCGACCCATATTTTGCGACTATAACAGCGGTCGCAATATTTGCGACCGCTGTGAGGTTATGTTTGTAACGAGAAACCTGCGACTGTTTTGCGACAACTTTTCTTGCAACCGTTTTGCAACCGCTTTCTTTGCAACCGTTTTGCGATCGCTTGTCTTTTGCAACCGCTTTCGCGGTCGCAAAATATTTTTCTTATCTATTTGATTTTTAGCGTTTTGAAGCTATTTTCTATTTTAATCTTCTTGTAACATCTAGAATTTAAGCTTTTATTGGGAATTCACAAAGTTATATAAAACATTCTACTTGAAACATCAATATCTGAGTTAACATAAAAAACACAATCAAAATAAAATGTTTATAGCGTAAGTCGATGATTAGACGTTTTGAAACCTAACTTTTAACATCGCTTCAATGTTTGCCATCCTTTCGTTCATAGCCTCTTTCTCCGCCTTATCTTTCTCTTTTTCCATCACCAACTCCGCAATAATTCCGTTCAGCCTTTCTTTCTCTTCTTCTTTTTCTTTCACTACATCTTGGATGATCGCGTTCAACTTTTCAATCTAATAAACCAATGCAAAGTGTTAAAGATCAAATTTATTAAATTCAAATTGAAATAAAATTTTGTTTCCTCATTTTCCAGTTACACAAAATAGAAGTCTATCAAGTACCATTCACCTAAAAACAAGCTTAATTTCCCCCATCTTATCCACACCAACGATTCTGCTAAAACAGAGCAACCAGTGATCATGCATCTTGGATAGATCCATAACCAACAACCATTAATTAATTTCAAACAATTATCACTAATGCTTCATCATTGCTACCAAGTCTACTTCAGCTTTATTGTTACCTAAAACAACTAATGCTTATTATCTATTATTATTATTATTATTTATGGTGAAATATTATGAAGATGATGAAATTATCTATTATTATTATTATTTATTGCTGTGGATAAGATGGGGGAAATTAAGTTTAGCTGTGTAATTAGAGCATGTTGTCTATCAATTACCTAAACAGACTAATCTAGAACTATAATCCATAAACTCATATTCAAACAATAAGATTCTAATATACTACCATGAATATTCAATTATCCAGCAATCTATAGCTGCAATAGATAGGTGTATTGGTATGTTACCAGGTATGAGATTAATCTATAGCTGCAAACGGAGCAGAGAGATTCTTGATCGAACAGGAATATTCACATCTTAAAAGAATAAAGATACCGAATTTTCACCCATAAAAATTTTTTGAAAGAAATTTGGACATAAAGTGTTCGTTCCAACCCAACTTGACCCATATTGAACAAGTTAAAATCTTTTGACTTAAGCTCAACTGATCAGGTTGGGTCAGAGTTGTGACCATTCACTACATTTATATAAAAGTTTGAGCTCAGATGTCAAACAAGATTGCTTTTCTAGCTTCAAAAGTCAACCTTTATTTGATATGGACCAAAGAAGGGAAGGTGACAAACCTGAGACCAGTATGAGATCCAAATGCTGCGGAGCTCGTGGGTGACCCGCGGGTCGGACAACATCTTAACCATTCGGCAAATAAACCTTTCTTGCCTACATATATACGTAGATTTTAAACATTGAATCTAATTACAATATATCTTTTATGTTTATCACAATCGAAAGAGAATTAGTACCTTTCTGGTGCCCATGATCGGTACCTCTCTCCCGGCTGCTTAAAATCATTGTACTTCGGGATAACAGCCTGCACGAAGAAATGAAAGTTTATGTAACCGCAACAAGTCAAGTGTATAATATCAGCTTTAACCTTTTGATCCTCTTGCCCAAATATCTCATGATTTTTATTAAGATCAAAACCTGGACTGATCCAAATCCATTCACCTATAAAACTCTCACAATTTTAATAAATTGGAAGAAATGTGCAGATAAAATACCTTTTGATGGAACAAAAGCAATATCAATGAATTTCTTAGATGAAACTGCAGCTTCATCAAATATGCTTGCTGTACCTGCTCCAACCACAGCTACCTTGACGCTTGGGGCCCCAGCAGCTCTATGGAATATAGATAAAAAGTGAATAAAATAAGTTGGGATTACAAAACAGATGGACATACGATAGCACTAGTACAAAAGTGTGTGTACTACATACGCATATGTACAAGCTAGTTTTTATTTGACCCGTTAAAGAGATAAAATAATATTAGTTGGTAGTATTTGGGCTAATCCCAACTAAAATAACACATAATCTAACTTGTGTATATCATTAAAATATTAAATAAAACTTACAGTAACAAATCATCCCCAAAATCACCTTCAACATGTAGAGGATGATCGGCGTACGTAGGGCAGAACCAAGGATAACCGAAAATCCAAAGAGTAGGTCTTGGCGTCAAGTAACTGTAAGCAAAAAAAAAAAAAATTAAACAACAACCAACAATCGCCTGAAACAAATCAGTGACCTCGCGGGCTGAACCGAAAGCAAAATTTGTAACTAATACAAGAAGACGTCTTTAGTCATTTGTAGTGATATATCAGCTGGTGAATGGATCCAGCTCCTTTTAAAGTTATCATGGATAAAACCACACATTTTATGCATATATGTTGTTAACTGTAGCAAGAAGAGCAATAGAATTGCAGGCTTAAGTACCCACCCTACATGAAGACTGCAGTCAACGAAAGTCCCGTGTAAGTTGACCCGACATCCAAACAAAGTTCTTTTACTTCAAGAGCAAACAAACTGGACAACAAAACACCAAGTGTTTCTGTGTCGAAATCTGAATCGGATGAAAACAATGAAACATTCTGGGTACAAAACTCTTTTAAAAACTAGATCACAATTTGCACCCCTGATAGATTCTTCAATAATAATGTAACTGACTCTGAAAGTCTGACGACTGGTTTAAACTTCATTTGGCTATGCGACACGACTCTAATGTCGAAACGTTAAGACTAGATGGTTTAAAACATGATAATCAGTACATTAAAACAGACGACTACAAATGATATATGATTGATCTTAAATTGTTATCTCACCACTAGTGTGATAGTTCAATGATTTATAGTGTTTAGTTCGATATACCATCCATTATCCAAGTATCATCCATATCTTCACTCCATTTTCTGCATCTCCACTTCAATCAAGGCCAACGAGCCATACACTTAGACATGAAACTTTCAGGTACAGTACCACCAACATCAGCATGGATGAGCAACTCAGCAACGAGACCTTTAACAAGCCGACACACTGGTCCAACGCACAAGCAACATACGAGAAAGTCTAATAGGCACAAAATGTTAAACTTGTTAGCATTGGCATTGGATTCAATTTTACACAGAGAGCCATGCAAATTTCAGCTTTAACTTAACAAGATTATGACCTGCATCAAAGGTAACATTCAAGTTAAAGCAAACTTTTAAGTGTAACTCATATCATCCCATTGGAAAACATACTAGAGTTAACCAATGACCTTAATTCGGTTAACTATCATGGGTTACCAGGAAATAGAACATCACATTATTATCATCAATAATCCCTTATCAAAGAAAATCAGGATGTTAAAAAGATATAAAATTTGATCTCTAATTCATATGTTATACATTAGTTGTTATTGGACTCATATGTTTGGGCAGATTTCAGTCGAGTTCGACGACACGATTCAAAATTATGCAGAAGCTTGAAGTATATTCTTAAGAATTCACGTGGTGTTGAAGCAAAATTACAGCCATTGTTATATATGGTTATTGGTTAATATGCTGAACTTGCCACGTATGTTGATTCACACCATTAAATGTGGATATTTCATAAGGTTTGCAGGAGAATTATGGCTAAATTTTAAAACCGACCCGTCCTGACCCAAACCCATTCTGATCCAGCCCCCTGGTACCTCACCCAACCCGACACGACCGTTTTGCCAAGTATAGTTGTGCCTAATATTATGTATGTAAGTACGGTGAATATTATCTATGTATAATGTATAACGTATTCATGGTTGTGCCTAATATTCTGTATACCGATTTAGTCTAACGATTTACGCTAGGGATAAATATTCTGCTTATGCAACATTAATTTTCACATTTAATACGTATAACTTTCATAATCAACATCCCACCGCAACAACGACAAAACTTAACTTATCCTATACAAAACAAAAACAACTAAGAGAATATCGATTGGTGCTTTGACAGCTCACAACAACCAAATAGCATAATCCACAGCAATTCAAAGTTCAAATTAATTAAATTACACCTTCATATTATATAAACGCATAAAACCCTAATTCGTAACGAATTAGACTAAAAACAGCACCATTCCATCAAAATTAATGAGGAACAAGCGGAATTGAAAGGAGGACTAACCGAATCTTGAGGTTGAACTTCGATTTCGAAGTGTGTGCCCTTCAATGTTTTGACGAAAACCTTCATCGTTCGATTTGTTTGTCTGCAGTAAGAAGAAGTGGAATAATAATAATAATAATAATAATAATAATAATAATAATAATAATAATAATAATAATAATAATAATAATTTATAGATATAAGTTCAACAATAATCATCCAACAAATCCAGATTTTACACTCACAAATCCAATAGCGAATCAAAATTATACGATACATAATGATTAACAATCCAGATCTCACAAAATCAGCAGCTAATCAAAACTAACGGATCTGGATAATAATGATAGACACAACGATTAACATGTTCGATTATGGATATACCTTCAAAAACGCTCACAGATTTATAGAGAGCTTCGATGGTGTTCCTACTGCGGTGACAACTGACGCTCCGCCGTAGATCTGTGGTTGTTGACGGCGGTGATGGTGTGGTTGTTGACAGAGCTTCAATCGAATGTATAGAGATGAATTAGGGTTCGATTGGTGAAGATGTAAGCATACGAATTAGGGTTTTAACTGGTGAAGAGCTAATCAAATGTTAGTAGAGACGAAAGATACATGGTGAAGGATATGAACTTTTATAGGTGTAATAACAAGCCAAAGTTATAACAGTTTATATTTTTAGAATTTTGTGTTTATGAACTTTTAACAGTGACCATATTTTAGTTATTGTTGCAACCGCCAAGACGGTCGCAAACTGAGCGGTCAGAACGCTGTCGCAATTCCCATAATGGTGACCATATTTTAAGATATTTCGACTATTTTGCGATTGAAAGTAATCGGTCGCAATATTTGCAACCGTTTTACAACCGCTTTATGGTCAGTCGCAAATGTTGCTACTAATAAGAGATTGGTCGGAAAACGATTGTTAATTTTGCGACCATTATTTACGGTCGCAAATTCTGGTTGCAATTGCTCATTTTTCTAGTAGTGATACGTATTGCTTGCTAATATTTTATTATTCATAATCACAACCGACATCCATCACCATCCATCTCACCCGATGTTCATCTTTGTCAAAGAATATAACTAAAGTTTTTTTTTACAATTTACAATAATCATGTTATGTTGCACATATGCATCACATCATCAATATAATTGAATCTGCGAGATTGTAACATCATCATCCGTTTATATAATTCATTCGTTGAAGCAATCACAGAAAACAAAGTCGTTGTAGTATAGTGGTAAGTATTCCCGCCTGTCACGCGGGTGACCCGGGTTCGATCCCCGGCAACGGCGGTTTTTTTTTTTTTTTTTACAACCCGTGTTGTTTGATGGGCCGATTGTATATATAAGTAATTAAGTATCTTGTTGATGGGCCGATTGAATATGTAAGTAATTAAATATCGTGCTGTTTGATGGGCCGATTGTATATCATTTATGGCCTGTGTAGAATATTAAATTTTGTTCATTTGTTGTTGTCAAGGATGGAAGAATCTTTTGTTTTATCTTCTGTCTTGTCTCATGGTACCTTGCTAAGGGTGGATGGGGTGGTCATCACACTATCACATTCTATTAGATTGTGTCACCTCATTTCATCACATTCCATCACTAAACCCATGTGATGTTGTTCACATTCCATCACATTTCATCACTAAACTTTTTTTGAAAAAATAAACTAAAAACATTACATTTTAAAAAAATAAAAACATTAAATTAAATAAAATAAAAAAATATTACATTAAATAAAATAAAAAAACATTACATTAAATTAAAAAAATAACACACTACTAGAAATAAAATAAAAACTACTAAAAAAATAACACACTACTACAAATAAAATAAAAATTACTAAAAAAATACAAACATTAGTAAAAACCTAATAAAATTTTGGGCGTAACATACGTCACGCCGAAACATGTTGAAAATCAACTCCGACCTCAGCCGCATAGTCGATTTGAGCAAAGCCAACTTGCATATCTTCTGTTTCGTTGGGGTTATTATTCACCACTTTCTTAAAAAAAATTGAAGGTTTGACACTTCAATTGGAGATCCGCGTGCTTGTGAGAGATTGAATCACACGAACGTTGTGTTCCCTCGACAAGTTGACCAAACTCGGCTAAAACTCTTTTCCAGTTCGGAGCGTTGCTCCGGCCACGAACACGACCACGAACCCGATCGCTGCTAGTTGATGCGTCATTGTTGTGTACGATGTCGTACACAATCACTAACACAATTTCCTCCTCTTGCGTCCAAGTAACCATTGTGAATGTGAATGATGAGGATGAGTTGAATTTTGTGATTTTTTTTGTGTGTATAGAAGAAGAATTTGTGTGAGTGTGGGTATGAATAGGTAAATTTTTGTGAGTATGTATATATATATATGTAGGTAAAAAAAATTAATTTTGGTCAAGATGACCTTTGCCAGCCAACGGCTAGCCAGCTGAATGCTCCACGATGTATGTCACGAAAAAAAGCAATCGCTGATGTGATTAAACACGGGGGCCGATGTATCACGAGATCACAGCGATCGCGGGGTGGCTATCACAGACCACCCCGTCCTCCCTAATACTCTTTTGATCAAACTTTAAGAAATTCTCTATGTGCATATTAGCATGTTCATGTTCATAATCGTTTTTAGGAATCTCCGGTTCTTTTAAACACGGAAACTCTCAATCATTTTCCTATATATTAATTTTTGATGCTCCATGAATAGTAACTGCCTATTATCGTCTTTTCACACCTGCATTCAAGGGCCTTTCGATCAATTACATTGTGCACCTTTTTAAGTCATGTATCCCTATCGGTTCCTTCATTTGTTTATTTGAAAATATAAACAAAATGTTGTCGTTTGCGTCGTATCCCAGGGGTTCTACTAATACATCGTATAACGGCTTGAAGTTATACCAAAAATGGAATGGGACAGTCATTCGAAAATGAGAAAAGAAAAGAAGGATGTCAAGACATCTATATGACCAAAATGGCCATCTCACGAATTGGATTCGAACTAATATCAAGCTACTTCCCTTTAGTAGATCTGTCATCCCCCTCATTATAGTCCTCCTAGAATCAATAGCATTTCATCGGAATACATCCTGTCTTTTCACCTTAGTAGTCCTATGCATAGTCAGTACTATAGCCCCAATCATGGCTACTAATAAAATCAGACTAGGAACCAAAAACCAGACGAAATAGTAGGTATAAAGTAAATTGCCGAATGTTTCCAAATTAGTCCAACTTCGTACCTTTCCGGCATAAACCGTATATCTCAGAGAGGTCGTATTTCTTTGGGTATAATTTTTGATGCTCCATGAATAGTAACTGCCTATTATCGTCTTTTCACACCTGTTTTCAAGGGCCTTTCGGTCAATTACATTGTGCACCTTTTTAAGTCATGTATCCCTGTCGGTTCCTTCATTTGTTTATTCTATATAACAACAATTCCAATTGTTGTGAACAGTATACATTTTCTATTGGTCTGAAAATTGGGTCTGACTTTAACCACAATATTATTTTTTAGGTAATTTAATTTGCTTATTGAGAGTTTGGTGGCAAGCATGCACATGAAACTAGAATATGTAAAATATAATCTGTATATACACACTTTAACTACTGGCCAGATAACTGCATAAGTTTCAAAATAAAGTAAATAAAATCATTTAGTAACCATTTATAATATATATTCTATATAACAGTAATTTCAATTACAAAGAGTATTCATTTATAATATATATGCTTATTTTTTTTACGGCCAACTAAATACTATTGTTTCTTTTTCTTTTAATTAATTTAATATGCTTATTTTTTTAACGGCCAACTAAATACTATCTGAACAGTTAACATTGACAAATAGCTGCTTAATGGGCAGCCTAAGTCCACCCTATCACCAATTCAGAGAAAAATCCACCGCTTGTAAACATTTTTTTCTTTATCATATGAAAGTTAATATAATGTTTTTCTGTAAACGATTCATGTTTAAACCCCCAAACTTTTAAGAGTTATCTAATGTTATGTTTTTATAAGTTTGATTCGAATTTTTGCTTATTATAATTAAAGCTAACCATATTGTTGCTTATTTTTTCCGTCATTTAGATTAAAGCCTACATGGTTTATATTAAACCTTACGTAATAAATTTAATTATTTTTTGTTTACCTTATTATAGTTAAAACTAACTCTTAACTTTAGACACATTTACTTACATGTTGGTTGCTTATTTTTACTTTGCTTAGATTAAAACATGCATGTCTATAATAACCCATCAATAAAAAATGTAGCAATACATCCTCACCGGCACTCTTCTACGATCCCGCCGCGAAGCGCGGGCTCCAACCCTAGTTTGAAAATATAAACAAAATGTTGTCGTTGATTGCAACAAAATCATAAATGAACAATAAAACCCACTATAATGTATAATTTGTATATTAATTATAAACAAGTATGATCTAATGTGCTAGGTCTTGTAAAGATTCATTTATCAGCTTCTCACCAACGTCATGTTTAAATCATCTTAAGTATTCTGTCAAATATACATTGCATCGAAGACAGGGGCGCAACTCTTAAGGGACGGGGAGGGGCGGCCGACCCTCCCGAATTTTCGCTCAGAAGTTCCGATTATATATTATTCGTATAGAATTTTTTTGGCATATAAGGTTTCGACCCCCCGAAACTGATTTTCAACCTCCCGAAACTAGTGACTTCCAACCCCCGAATTTCGAGTCATACTATAATAAAATAATTCTTCAACTCATTAAATTATTTTATAAGTTTGCACTATAATCAACTAGCTCATCCTAAGGACGTGCCTATCGTTTTAAGTAATCGTATCATCTCTATCATTCACCTTAGCGTTTTCATCTTTTAAGTCCTTTTAACTTATTTTTGAATAACCGACACACCCTCTCTATTATTATAATCTTAAATATATACATTTGTCACCGTAAGACTTGAATGCTGAATCATATGGAGATTTGGACAATTTTTCTACACACCATGAGAATTTTTTCTTATCTTCGTTTTAGTATCTTTATCTTTCATCTTGTGATATTTATCTTTAAAATTGTCTTGTCTTTATCATATTATCTTTATAACGTGGTTTTAAAGATTAAGTTTTGCTGTTCATCGTAATTTTTGCATCATCGTAATAAGACCAATGTGGGGACAGTCTTTAGCTCATCAAAATCTTACACTGTGTACTATAATTGTATACGACGGCGAAAGCACTATTGGTCTCGTCCATGTGATTTCATAAATGTCTTAAATCTCGTTCAATTTGAAGAAAATTACAAAAATATATTTTTCGTTACAACGATAATTGGTCTTACTTTTTACATTATTATTCTATTACTAATGTCTTACTTGGGTTAACTATCTTATGTCATGCTTTTAGTTTGGTCCTGTTGTGTCTTTTTGCTTTATGTTGCATCTTTGTTCATGGATGTTTCCTAGTATCTTGCTAGGAAATCCTTTGGTTTAATAAAGTGCTCGCCTTCAATTAAAAAGTTATTATATGAACATACTTTTCTTAAGTTTATTTCACACCTCATGGCTCATAGTATACGTCATAAACATATTTATTTTTAACAACTTTATTTTTCTCTAAAAACTTACCTTCGTTAACTCAAAAAAAAATTAAAATAATAATAATAATAATAATACGATGTTGTTTTTACTTTTTTTTCTCCACATTTACAAAAATTTATTGTTGAAAATCGAACTGTATTCAAAATAGAGTATTTCTCTTAAGAGTAAGCTAAAGCGAATGCTGGTATCATACCAGTGTCGTATCGAACCTAATTTGGATATTAGTTTTGGATTTTCAATTGATGGCTTTCAGCCAATGTAAAACACACCGATATTCATTTTATGACTTTTGATCAATGTAAAATACGTACATCGATATTCTTTTTGGCATATCGTGTCATTAGTTTTTTGTTTATTTTTTATACTCCTTAATTAATACTGCTGGTGCTTTAATATGGTAAGCAAGTCCAATTTGGATTGCTATTGTATTTATTCATTTCATGGTTGACGTGATGGCAAATATTGATCAACTGGATTAGAAATTTTATGTATTACTCGTGTTAAATAAAGAAATATACCAGTAGTCACTAGTCAGTAAATATGATTTAGGAATAACAATAACAACAACAATACAAAGTCAAATAATATATATATATATATATATATATATATATATATATAAAATCTTATTAAGACGTAGGGGTGTGGTATCTGGGGAGGGTTCGGTGGGCTGATGTGGACAGCCTCCTTGTTGGGGAACACCCCCCCCCCCCGATGGGTCTTCGGTTCAAACGGGAGGATTCCACCGATGGCACCATCCCACCTCCCAAAAAAAATTTGACCGTTCGAAATAAATACGTTGGCAACGGTTGGATTTAAAAAAATAAACCTTTTCCCTTTTATTTAAAGCCTTTACCTTTCATTTTTAACCCACATGCACCAACATCACATACACATTCAAAAACTAAAATTTTATAAACTTTCAACTTAAATTTTATAAACTTTCATGGATCCTAGGCGCTTGTTATTCCCAAACACACTCGCTAACCCATCAAACCAAGCCCCGTTCAGTTTTCCCTCGACACCTGGTACTCCCGCGTCACAACTTTTTGGCGCGTTTAACACCCCTCTTAATCCATGGCAAATGCAAATGCAACAACAACAATGGCAAATGCATATGCAACAACATCAATGGCAACCACTACCCGAAACACAAACACAACACAAGCACAATTTCGTTTCTTTGGCCGCGCACGATGATCACGTGCCTGATACCCAACTGGCCGCCACCGAAACCCAACCGGCCCCTAAAAAAACCGCAAAAAAGGGAAAAACGGGGCCAAGATGAAGATGAAGGCCCTAGTACGAAAGCGGATGCCATTTTTGGACTCCTATTGAGTTGGAGGCGTTAGCACGAGCTTGGGTTAGTGTTTCTACCAACTCAATACTAGGTAAAATTTTAATTTTTTAAGATATTTTCGGTTATAATAAATTTTTACTAATTTTTTTAGAATAATTGTAGCTACAAATCGGAAAAGGGATGGTTTTTGGAACCAAGTTGTTGATTTCTTCAAGTTATTACAACGTGAGCCATATCGTGTTACTATCAAAGTGCTTGGAATAATCGTACCATGGGCCAAAGTGATGACAATGTGTTGAAGTTGGCTATTGAAAGAGACACCGCAAGACACGGGGTGTGGGCATACATGAAAGCGTATAAGATTTTTAGCAAGTGTGAAAAATTTAAAGTGGTGCCTAATGAGGTGGAACAAGCGAAGAGAACAAAAACGAGCGCATCGGGGAGTTACAGTGGTGGTGGGTCGGATGCGCGTTATGCTATCAATATAAATGACGACCCAAAGTCTGAAGACGAGGCGCCAACATCGTCCTCCGAGAGGCCGATTGGTAGGGACCACGCCAAGAAAGCGACCTCGAGCTCAAAAGGAAAGGGTATCGATACCGGTTCCGTTTCAAAAGATAAGGCGATGGAGAAAATTAAAGAGTTGCTTAAAAACTTTAACGACTTTAAGCAAGAGCAAGCAAAGGTACATGGAAAGAAAGAAGGAGAAGGAAGAAGCCGCGACGAGGGATATGGAGAGGCTACAAATTGAAAGAAAACCCCTCGAAATGGATCTTTCGGAACAGGAAACAACTGAATTCGCGTTGATGAAAGA
This sequence comes from Ambrosia x helenae, assembly GCA_030844895.1. NCBI lineage: Eukaryota > Viridiplantae > Streptophyta > Magnoliopsida > Asterales > Asteraceae > Ambrosia > Ambrosia x helenae. The sequence goes on from JAUTDX010001889.1 coordinate 19,948, forward strand.
AAGTCTTGATGGCCTTTCGGAGACGGAACGTGCGGTAGCTGAGAAAATAAAAGACAAAATTACAAAAAGATGGCTTTAAGGAGCGTTCAATTTTTTAGTTTTTTTTAATGTATTTTCGTTTTTTTAATGTATTTTTGTTTTTTTAATGTATTTTCGTTTTTAAAGTATTTTCGGGTTTGTTTTTTTAATTTTCTATGTATTTTGTTTTTTAATTTTAATAAAAAAATATTAATGAAATATAAAATCTATAAATAAATAAAAAAGGAAGGGGGAACGATTTCCTTTAAAAGGGGGAGGGGAAGAAGGAAATGACGTGACGCTGATGTGGACAAGAGGGAGGAAAGGGAGAAGGGTTCCACACCCCATAGCCTAAAGAGGAGACATGTATAACATGGCTATTTTTATTTCCGTACAACTTAAGAATCAACATGTACAACATATTTAAGCTTAAAATTTAAAAGTATTATGGGGATAGTTGTGACAATTAAGACAGTTAGATTAGTAGAGTGCCTTATATATACATAACCAAATCATTCACAAATGGTATTTATCGATCTAAACTACATAAGTGTAACAACTCTAAAGAAAAGTAAACATTTTATAATAACAAATTTCATTAAACAAACATGTAGACATAAATATGCAAAAATTAGGAAGGAAATTATGAACAAGTAAAATGAAAACCCTACTTTGTTAGAAAAATAATTTTGTACAATCTCTAGCAATATGTCAAAATCTACTACTATCAATCATTTATACATGTACACTCTTGGATTTTATTATTATTATATATATTTTATGCACATAAATCCGACACTCTAATATGTAGTCCATTTGGTGCTTCAACTCTAGGAAACTTCATAAGCTTGTCTCCGCCCACTTCTTCCCACCTATATATGTTTAATTCCAAATTTTAGTTACCTATTAATTATATATAATTTGTAATAAATAAATAACGTTAGTTTTAAACCACCAATTACCTGTATTTAGTTACAAAGTAATGAAGGAAAGTCGATATTTCTGCAATGCCAAGTTCTTTTCCAGGACATTGTCTCGTCCCACCTCCAAAGATGAAAAAATAATTTTGTGTCTCCAAGCTTCGATCCTACAAATTATGACACAAACACTCGATTACTCTCTTTTTCCTTTTTTTTTAAATTGATATATAAATTAGTATGGACACGTTTATTAATTACATAACCAGTTTTAGGTAGATAACACTGCTACGTTATGCTTAAGGGATATAATGGGTCAAAAAGACATTAAAGTAGGTGACTTTCTAAGCAAAAGTGTTGTTCTTGCAATTATGTAATAATAAACGTGCCCTTAAATTAGTAAAAGGGAAACGAACCAGCCATCTCCAAGGGTTGAAGGTATAGGGATCTGGGTACAAGCACGGGTCATAGTTTATCTCTCTTGTATATACGTATATCCTCCATCCTTCCGGAATCACAAATCCTGTGAAAAAAAAAGTTCGAGTCACTAAAAGCAAAAAACTAAACGAACAAACTATTTTGTGGCGATTTTGGACTCTTGGGCGTTGAAAACGAGCATTCGCGTGTTATGAAAAGGATCTAGCTTTCGTTTTTTTTAATTAATTAAATAGTTTGGTGTGATGGTAGAAAATAAACTACATAAAGATTGTATTTATTGAATTTAAAAATTATAGAGGGGTCATGGTCTCAAGTAATCCAAGCTGGAAGAGTACTACACCATGTGGATTATGATGTGTGGTAGGGTCCATTGTTAGATGATGACACCATTTACAGCCCAAAGACCCCCTTAAATTATATATTTTATCTTATTATGTGCTTCTCAATAATATTCCATTTGTCAAGAAATTTTTTTTATATATACAGAGAGAAGAGGATAAATTGAAAACCTTTTGATTTAAAGAATGTTTTTCCTGTATATTAATAAAATATACCATTTTGTAACATGATTTTTTATGGGTTTTCTCGAACTCAAGAAAATATTTAATTTATACTTTCCCTGTATATATAAAAGCATAAAACCGAATTACCAATTAAAAAGATGGAACCGTCTAAGAAATCAATAGTTACGTTACCGCTTTTACATAGGCTATTTTATAGTCGGTTATGGTTATGTATATAAATAACTGAATTAACCAAGTCGACGTAACATAATCATTTACAAATTTTATTATTCATAAATATCATGTCATATCTAAAAAACTCTTATAAATTTTTTTTTTATAAATAACATAATAGTTGTTAATTGATTTTTTTTTCTTATAAAACGCTTAACCATCAGTTGGGTTTGGGTTTCAACTCATAGCCGGACTTAATCCGATATCTATAACTTATAATAAAAGAATTGAACTTTGATGATGTGTCATTCATCGGAGGCCTCAACCCCTCCTTGAATGTGCCACGTGGCATCATGTAGGATTTTTTAATTTTTGAGTTTTTTTAATAAATCTATATATATTATAATTATTTTAGGAAAAGATAAGAATTTAAAAACAAAATTAAATTTTCTCTCTAATGTTTCCTCCCATAACTTTTAAAACGTTAATATCTTTTATATTCGAGATTTTTTAAAGAAAAAAATTACACCAAATTAACGATCTCTAATGTTTCCTCCCATAACTTTTAAACGTTAATATCTTTTATATTCGAGATTTTTTAAAGAAAAAAATTACACCAAATTAACGAGCGTTTTATTATCTTTCCAACGAGTACCATAGTGCTATATAAAAAACGGAGAAAAAACAACAACTATTTTTCTGGGGTTTTGTTTTCAAATTTTTTTTACTCTACTAATAAATCACAAACAATAAACATAACTTCATAGGCACAGATTCCTTTTTTTTATATTTGAATATGATAACATATGGCAGAAATTTGTTTAAAATAAATAATAATAATAATAATATTATTATTCATTAATCATGTATTGGCAAATCATTAATTATGTTGTTATATTAGATATTTTATTATGTTATATTAGATATTTCAACCCCGGGACACTCCCGAGATAAAAGCTAGTATATTTATATATAAATGTGCGTATAGGTATAAAAATTAAAAATAAGAAAAGTATTTATAAAAAAAAACACTCACCATTAAGTTCCATTTCCTTTGTAGTTTTCCTCAAAACACCATTAACAATGGTTGCCAATCTGGAGGTCTCAAATATCACCTGCAATCACCCCACATGATAACTTAAACTATTCAAAAAAATAATCCTAAACCAAATAAAAAATAAAAAACATTCCAAAAAATAAAATCTTACAAAAATTCCCTAAATTTAATAAAACATTTAATAATCAAAACCTACCGCACGAGTGAACTTCATGGACTTGTAGTCATTCCAGTCAAGTGGGTCCTCTGCCATTTTTCTCTCTCTAATTCCTAAATGTTCTTTCTACAAGAATCATAATAATTTATTTAAAATTAAAAATAAAATAAAATATAAATGTTATTTAAAAAAAAACACAAAAAGCTTACTCTAAGTTCTTCAAGAACTCTTGGATGATCATGAAGGTATTTAACAGCCATCATTGAAGTAGTGGAAACTGTTTCATATCCAGAATACAAAATAGTAATTATTTGATCAATTATTTCTTCATCACTCAATTTATATCTGTTTTCCACACCACTCATCAATGAACTCAGCATATCTTGATGCATTTCTTTACACTTTCTTCTTTCATCTATCAACTCACCCAACATTCTCACAACATTCTTCCTTGCCTGTAACCCTCTATGATAGTTTGTGTTTGGAATATTAATTGGCAAAGACAGTGTCCCCAACACTAGTTTAGAAAACTCAGGCATAAACTGGTCAGATAATGAGCTAGACTCTACTCCACATATTTGTTTAAGTGATGATAGTAGTGCCATCTGTAATAAATATTTAAAAAAGTTTAAAAAAATTACAAAAAGATTGATAAAGATTGAGGAACAGAGTATTTTGGGCATTCACAGTAGCCGCACTATCTCCATCTCTATAATTACACTAAAAATCACTAAATTTCTCTTTTTGTATTTAATAATATTTTTTCTTTACTTTTATCATTACCTTTTTTCTCTCTCATCTGCTCACAACGACTTTCAAAAGTATTAAAAAATTATAAAGGATGACAGGGTCCTCCGAATTTACTGATGAACAGTAACATTTTCTCACTCCTTCACTCACAACCACTCAAAACCACTTAACAAATTACGGAGGACTCACTCACATATTGACGGAGTATCTAGTGTGAATGCTCTTATGGTAATAAAGATTAATAAAGAATGACCTCTTTGGTTTTGTCTTGGATATCAATGATTTGATTAGTCCAGTTGGAGAGATGGGATCTCATGAAGTGATCAATCTTAGGGAGGATTTGTTGTCTGATGATAGAGGGGCTAACAAGTGAAAGCAATGCACCTCTCATGGTCTTGTGAGCAGGTCCATGAACAGCTGCAATGTTTGATTTGCCCAAGATTTCAAGCATGGATTGAGGGTAGCCAGGAAGGATGCCTTTGCCTTCATTCATGAGGATGTATCTGTTGAGCTCTGGATCCATTGATACAATTGTTGGGCAGCCTAAGATGTGTGATTTGAACACACTTCCATACCTGTGTCATCAAGAAGATGTTAAAGATTTGTGTTTTTAAAGATAATGGAAATGGATATGGAGATGAAAAAAGAAACAAAAAAGCTGTTTTTTTTTTTTGTGTGTCAAATGAAGAACTCAAAACAATCAAAGTGAAATGATGCATTTCTTTAGTTGGGTTTCCAAGAAAATCAATAAAAAGTTTTTTTTTTTTTTTTAATCAAAGTGCATTTTATTTCTAAGATGGGGTTCTCAAGAAGAACAAGAAAAAAGTAGCTTTCCATCAAGAAATACACAAGTGAAATTACTAAGACACCCAAAGTGGTGTTAAGGTTAAGAAGATCAAGAAAAGGGTTGCCTTTAGTGTGCCTTCAAATACATTTGCATATATGATATATGTAAGAGTGTCATCAAGAACATATAGAAAAAGATTGGTTTTTGTTAATAAAAGAGAGAAAAAAAAAAGGACCTTGCTCTCTGGTGTTTCATGAAGCTGGGGCCTTGTTTGAGGAAATCAGTGGTCTCACCAAAAAGTGGCCAACCCATGGTACCAGGGGGTAGACCTTTCTTCCTATACTTCATTTCATTCCATCTTAAAAGGGCAGTGCTCAACAGGCAAAGTCCCAAAACAACACCAATAATCACTACCAAAACAGCCATGGATTATGATTTATGCTCTTTCTCTCTTTCAACCTTGTATAACAATTGATGTATGTATGTGTGTATATATAGAGAAAGAGAGAGAAGCAGAGAAGAGAGAGGTTTGCTCAAGGTTTTTGCTGATCAAGAATATGTATATATAGGCCCTGGTCCTAGTGGGTGGGTGGGTGAAATTGGTGGATAGGGGGATGTGCCATGTGTTGAGGTAAAGGTGCGACTTACTGTCCAAAAATAGTAATTTTTACTCCCTTCTCACAGTTCCTAGTTCCACTATGGTAGTAACTCATATAGGGTGGGCGGGGCACTATTCCGAACTTCACTGTATTACCTTGATTTCTACTAATCCAGCACTGTCACATTACTTTACTTACTCACTACATTGAAACACAATTTTAGAGGTTGCGCTATCCTTAACCACTCAACCTATAGAAAACAAAAACCTCACTCTCAATCCATCTGTGGTTTACAACCCATAAAACATACCAACCCCACTACCTCTACCATTAGAGACGGTGTTACCGTATGGATAGTGAGGTACTAGCCATATTTGCTAGTAGTGCCCCGTCTTACTTAATGTGTCTCTAATACATTTTTATTCTTCTATTGTTGGCTTTTATTATTGTTTATTTTATTAAGTAGACTTTTTAATTGTTTTGCTCACCAATCAAGAGGCCCAAACTATTGAGTTAGCCCACTAGTCTTACAAGATAGTTTACATCCCATTTCAAGATTAGTAGATACTTTTTTTTCTTTTGACCAACAAAAGATATTTTATTATTATTAAATAGGGGCAAACAAACTGCTAACCCATCCACCACACATGAAACATTGGTAAACTTTTTTTTAATATAGACTCCAAATAATTTATAAAAAATTGTTTTATTAAAAAAAAGATTAACTATAATGGAGTATTCATGGAAAATACCCCTACGGGGACGGACGGTGAAACCACAGACGATGCATTAAACGATTCGTTATTGAGCAAATGACAATTTGTTGTTCGATGATAGACAGGCTCACGGACACGATATGTGGCCCTTTCTTTTTTTAGTTATGCTTTTTTTAAGGAAAAGCTTAATAAAATTTGTGTATATATTATACACACACTTAGTTACTTTGGGGTCCCTTTCTATTTTCATCATAGTTTTCTTTTACTTTTTAATTTGCTTTTTTTTATTTATACACTATGAAATGTCACGTCCTTAAATAAAGGATGGTCACCACATTGCAAATGGCCTAAGGTGGTAGGAGTAATTTTAGGGTAGTGTTTGATATGCTTGAATTAGGAGTGAAATGAAATGGATCACTAGAATGAAATGAAAAAAATTGTGTTTGGTTGATCAACGGAATGGAATCACCTATTACGCAGAGCATTTCATTCCATCAAAATCATTTCATCCATCCCCCTTATCTTTTTCTCATTCAATTCCATCCTATAAATGGAAGTAGAATAAATTTATAATTATTGTCATTAAAGTGTAATTAATATATTTCCTTGTATTGTAATATTTTTGTATTATAAATTAAAGCTCAAATCACCTCTCAAAGTATTGAGGTTGATTTTCTACATGGTATCAGCCAGAATTCTCCTACCCTATTAAAAAATTCTTTCCCCTTCTCTTTCCTTTTTTATTTCCTTCTTCCTGCGACTACTTCCATGGCTGCTGCTTCTGAAACTTTTCCCAACCCACTCGCAAACCCTTCTGTCCCTCATCTTGTACCCATTAAATTATCCCCTTCTAATTATCTTATATGGAGAAATCACATGAAACTCCTTATCTCCCTGCATAAACTCTCTGCCCACATCGATGGCACCAGTACCCCGCCGCCTGAAATCCTAAAAATCGACAACACAGACACCGTGAATCCCTTATATGCTTCCTGGTCTGCTGCTGATCAGAAAACTGCGCTCCTGCTTCTTTCTTCCTTAACATAGGAGGCCGCCGCTGAAGTCTTAGGGCTCACCTCTGCTCATCAAATCTGGACGGCTCTCGAACAGGCGTATAGCAACGCCTCTGTTGAACGGGTTCAGTCTCTTCGTGATTTCCTTCGACAGATCTCAAAAGGTACATCCTCTGTTAGTGATTTTTCTCGTCGATTTCGGTCTGTCTGTGAACAGCTTGCAGCGATTGGTCACCCGGTGGCTGAAATAGACAAACTCCACTGGTTTCTCTGTGGCCTCGACCATCTTATGAGGTTTTTTCTACTGCTATACGGGCTACCAAACCTGCCACTGTTTTTCGTGACCTCGTCGCTCAGGCAGAAAGCCATGAGATGTTTCTTCAGTCGCTCCATGGCACCACCACTCCCTCGGCTGCGTTTCACGCTCAGAACCGACGTGAATCTTCAACGTCTAGCCGGGGTCGTGGTTTTTCTTCCCGGAGCAATTATTCTAGGGGTACTACTACAAGGGGTCGTGGTAATCGCCGACCTCCTCATTGCCAGTTATGCCGCACAAACGGCCACTATGCTTCCTCGGGTCCAAAACTACATTCTTTCGCCACTCAAGCTCCTACTGTAGATGATGATTTGGCCCAGGCGTTTCATGCTCAGTGTCATGTTCACAATGACACTCCTGATTGGACCGGGGATTCTGGCGCATCTGATCATATGGCGCCTAATGAAGAGTGTCTTCATCACTCTACTCCATACAAAGGTAATAATCAAGTTGTTTTTGGTAATGGTAAGAAGCTTCCAATTACTCATACAGGGTCTTATAAACTTTGCAACAATCTTACTTTGCGTAATGTGCTTGTTGTTCCAAATCTCACAAAGAAATTATTATCTATTAGCAAGTTGACTGCTGATCATCCTGTTGATGTTTTATTTTCTCGGCATTATTTTCATATCCAGGATCGCAAGACAAGACAGGTTCTTGCAAAAGGGAGATGCATTGATGGACTTTACTTGCTAAAAGACGGACCACAAGCTTTTGTTGCGGATGTTTCCAATAAGGCCTCCTACGAATTAGGGCATGCCCGTTTGGGTCACGTTTCTTTTGATGTCATTTCTGTTTTGAATAAATGTGGTTTTTTATCAGTTACTTCTTTGTTACCTAAACCTGATATTTGCACTTCGTGCCAACTTGCTAAGGACGTAGATTACCTTTTGTTTCTAATGAAAAGCGTGCCTCTTTTCCATTAGATTTGGTGCATTGTGATTTGTGGGGCCCTGCTCCTATTACTTCTGTTGATGGATTTCGTTATTATGTTATTTTTATCGATGATTACTCACGGTTTACCTGGTTTTATCCTCTTAAAACCAAGACAGGATTTTATGCAGTTTTATCTGCTTTCATCAAGCTTGTTTCAAACTCAATGCTCTAGGAAAATAAAGGTCTTTCAAAGTGATGGTGGCACTGAGTTTGTAAATCACACAGTCCGAAAAATATTTGAGGACAATGGGACTTTTCATCGTTACTCATGTCCCTACACGCCCCAACAAAATGGGCGTGCTGAAAGGAAACATCGTCACATTGTTGAGACTGGCCTGGCAATGTTATTTAATTCACATATTCCGGCTCAATATTGGACTGATGCATTTACCTCAGCCACATACATCATTAATCGAGTACCAAGTCCTCTACTCGACAACAAGTCTCCTTTTCAATTATTATTCAATCACGTGCCGTGTTATGAAAATTTCCGGGTTTATGGTTGTTAAGTATTTCCATACCTACGTGATTATGCAAAACATAAGCTTGAGCCAAGAAGTCTCCCGTGTGTGTTTATTGGTTATAGCTCAACACACAAAGGTTTTCGATGTTTGGATCCAGGTTCCAATCGGATTTTTATTACTCGCCATGCTCGCTTTAATGAAACCCTTTTCCCTTTTAAAACCACCAATTCTGTATCACCATCCCAAACCTTGACCCTCACCTCCTTTTGTGATGACATATCCATCGCACCTCCTAAGCCTACCACATCCCAAAAGCCTTCACCCCAAAATACAAACACATCCAGCCCACACCTACCTTCCACACCGCCTGGCCCACACTCCGGCCCAACCACCTGCCCCCTTTGCCACTCCACTGACCCACTACCTACCGGCCCACCATCTTCACTCCTCCCACCAGGCCCGCACCCACCTTCACCCCAACCCACCAACCATCCAGCCCAACCTACTCCTGAGCCCAGTTCCGTTCCCAACCACCCTCCAGCCCAACCTACTCCTGAGCCCAGTTCCGTTCCCAACCAGCCCACATCAAATGAACCTGTACCTACATCCACCGACCAATCCCAATCAACCATCCCTACACCAACCGACCCTCCACCACCAAACATTCCTTCTCCTTCATCCCACTCACATCCATCCACCTCGAACACCCATCCCATGCAAACGCGAGCTAAGGCGGGTATTTATAAACCGAAATATCAAGCGGACTTTGCTTCCCTACACTCGCATGCTTTACATGTGGCTTTAACTTCCACTGTTGAACCTCGCGGTTTCAAGTCGGCTTCAAAAGATCCGAAATGGATGGAGGCTATGAACGAGGAAATGAAGGCTCTTCATCAAAACAACACATGGACATTAGTTCCACGCCCATCCTCTGCAAATGTTGTTGGTTCAAAATGGGTATTTCGTGTTAAATATCACTCTGACGGATCTATTGAACGCTACAAGGCGCGTTTAGTGGCTCAAGGTTTTACGCAAATACCAGGGTTGGATTATTCACATACCTTCAGTCCCGTGGTTAAAGCTTCCACGGTACGCATTGTCTTATCCCTAGCGGTGCTTAATAAATGGAAGTTGCATCAACTAGACGTTAAAAACGCCTTTTTAAATGGCAATCTAACAGAAACCGTCTTTATGGAACAACCACCTGGTTTTGTGCACTCACAACTTCCAAATCATGTTTGCAAGCTATCTAAAGCCTTATACGGCTTAAAGCAGGCCCCTCGTGCGTGGTTTCAACGTCTTAGCACGTTTCTTCTTTCATATGGCTTTACTTGCAGTCGCGCCGACACATCTCTTTTTGTTCTCAAAAAGGATTCTCACATTATGTATCTACTCGTTTATGTCGACGATCTCATCCTAACAGGTAATGATGAAACTGAGATTCGTCACTTTATTTCCCGTTTAAACCGTGAGTTCGCCATTAAAGATCTTGGGGATCTTAGCTATTTTTTGGGTTTAGAAGTCCTTTATACTGACTCTGGTCTTTTTCTTACACAAGCCAAGTATGCCACTGACATACTTCTTCGTGCGAAACTGTACGACTCTAAACCCGTTAGCACTCCACTAGCTCCACACGAGACGTTTACTATTCATGGGACGCCATTCTCGGATCCTACTTTATATCGATCCTTAGTTAGGGCCTTACAATATTTAACAATTACTAGACCAGATTTGTCTTATGCAGTGAATCAACTCTCTCAGTTTCTCCAAAGTCCCACTATTGATCACTTCCGGGCAGTGAAACGTCTTCTTCGATATGTTAATTAAGGGACTCTTTCATTTGGTCTTACTTACAGCCGCCCATACAAACCTGGTCTCATTGGTTATTCTGATGCCGATTGGGCACGTTGTCTGGATACCCGTCGGTCAACTTACGGCTATTCTATTTTTCTTGGTGGAAATCTAGTTTCTTGGAGTGCTAAGAAGCAACCTACTATCTCTCGGTCCAGTTGTGAATCTGAGTATCGTGCTATGGCGAACACTGCAGCAGAGCTTGTCTGGATTACTCATCTACTGCGAGAATTACATGCTCTTCCTCCGACTCGCCCTATGCTCTTATGTGACAACAAGAGTGCTTTATTCATGACTCAAAATCCGGTCTCTCACAAACGTGCGAAACACATTGACTTGGATTATCATTTTATTCGGGAGCTTGTTAATTCTGAGAAACTTTATACTAAGTTTGTTCCAAGCAATCTTCAGGTGGCTGATATATTCACCAAGAGTCTTCCACGTGCTCAATTTGAAGTCTTTCGCGACATGCTTTGTCTTGGACCGCCACCGTTTCGATTGAAGGGGGGTATAAATGGAAGTAGAATAAATTTATAATTATTGTCATTAAAGTGTAATTAATATATTTCCTTGTATTGTAATATTTTTGTATTATAAATTAAAGCTCAAATCACCTCTCAAAGTATTGAGGTTGATTTTCTACACATCCCCTCTTACACATTTTATTAACAACGGCACAATGCACCACCCACCACCATCGTCACCACCAACACCAACACAACCCAAAATCATCGTCACCACCTACCCCCACCGCCGCAACCCCCTCCCCCACCGACGCAACCCACAGCCTCGCAACCACCGCCCCGCTGCCTTTGTCACCCACCACCACCCCCCCCCCCATCATCCTTGTGCCCACCACCAATCGCAAACGCCGCCACCCACCCGCCAACCCCCCCCCCCCCCCTACCACCACCAACCACCACCTACGCCACCTACGCCACCCATTCTCGTTGCAACCCACCACTGCCATATATCGCCACTTACCATCACCGCCACTAACCACCACTACTACCAAATAACACGAAGTAATGATTTTATTTCTATCCCCCATAGCAAGCAAACAAGACACAAAATAGTAATGATCCATTCCATTACATCGTCTATTCCATTACCTCTTGCATTCCATTCCCTTGTCCATTTCATTACTCCATACCAAACAGACCCTAAGTTCTATTAATCACACATTGTCAACTCACTACTATCCCAAAACACCTTAGGGATGGGGAGTGCAATTCGAGTCTACCCTAAACCATATGTCTCACTGTTTACACACACTACCCACTACCCTCTCTCTATATCACTTATCTGCACACACACAATCCATCGGGTTGTAGCACCCGAGCACATTGTTTTATAAATTGGTTCGTACCGGCCGGTTGAACCGGTTATACCGCCTACCAGTGTCTTGACCAGCACGAATCAATCCGGTAATTTGGAGAGACGGTGAAGCATTTGAACCGCAGGTAAATTCCGGTATACCGGTTTATACCGCTATACCGGTACGGCATAAGGTTAAACTTTGGCCTTTATCGGCCCATAGTGATGATATAGATAACATGTTTGGTGAGAAAGAGCATGAATCTGTTTCTCTTACACAATATTACTTGTTATATATGTTATTTATCTACGTAATTGTAGTATATTTTTATTATTGATAACTAAAACACGAAACCTGTTAAAATCGTATGGGTTCGTGTTCGGTTATCGTGTTCATCACTTTATTGCCAATCCTACTCATTTATCTCTATATGTAATATGCGTATATTGAAAGATAGAGGGAAGAGTGCCCCAGTATTAATTGGGATGATAGGTAGCTAGGTTAATCGAAATTATAAAATAAAAGAAAAAAGTCATTTGGGTTCACATGTGTTTGTGAGGGGATGTGTATATATAATATATATTGCAATGCAGGCAGTAGGATTAGATATTGGGATACTACCCTCACACTTCTGCATGAGGGAAGGTTGCAGGTAAATTAATGGGGGATAAAGACTTGTAGGAGTTGAAGTTTGAAAAAATGGTGATGTAGTTCATCCCTTTCTGACCCTTTTTGACTTTTGGTCTCCTCGTTCTTCTTTTTTTTTTTGAACGGCCAACAAAAATTTTATTACCACCAGAGCTAGCGGGATACTAGCAAATCACCCGGTACAATCGAAATACTACAGCCACCGAAAAAAAACAAAAGGAAAAAACATAACAGCAACTTTAAACAGCAATCCTACCAAACCATGTTTGAGAAATTGAACACCCGCCACCTATTCCAGTCAAGTTCCTGTTGTTTTGATCTTGCCTTGACCCAAAAAAGACTTCTTGACTTGATTTCCCCCATAGTACTATGTAACGAACACGCTTTTTGCTTAAAAACCGCCTCGTTCCGAGCCTTCCATATGCACCATATCGTGGTTAAACAGACCGCATAGAAGACTTTCCTTATTCCTCTTGAACCTCCAATCCGTTTATGTAGCAGCAGTAGATCCTTAAACTGGAAGGCGAAGATACTTCCCACCTTGCACCATTGAGAAACGAGCTGCCAAATCGATTGTGCGAACTGACAAGAGACGAACAGATGCTCTACGCTTTCTGGCAGCTCACCGCAAATCGGACAACGATCAGAACCCACATTAACATTCCGCCGAATTAAAGCATCTCTTGTCGGCAACCTATTTAACCTTGCTCTCCACGCGACGATCCATACTTTTTTCGGTACCCATGAGTTACTTTGGACCACAAAATCAGCGACCAAATGCTTGTTTCTCCACAGAATGTCCTTGATGTCTGCAGCCGAGAAGCCTACAGAATCACCCAACCCAAAAACCCATTTATCCCCCTCTGTAGTGATGTCCGGACACCGAATTACAGTCAAAAATGACTGCAAACTCAGCAACAGCAGCAGCCCCCAACCCATTAGCCACCCAATCCCAAGCCCAACCCAGCCCCGATGGTTGTACCCTATCCGCAACGAGTGCGAATTTGTCAGTTTCAGCAGCAAACAGCAATGGAAACTTAGACGCCAGAGGAACCCCCAACGCCCAAGCATCCAACCAAAATGAAATACCCAACCCGTTCCCCACCAGCCCGAGTATAGCCCGACCGACATCAACGCCCCTATCTTTAAGCTGCTGGACAGCCCCAGCGATGTTTTTCCACGGCCCCGGAGCTGATAACCGCACCGGAATTGGGTTCCATTCTCTCGTCGTATGATGTATCACCCAAATGACCTTCCTCCATAACGCGTTTTGGTCAATCTTGAACCGCCACCACCACTTTGCTAATAAGGCCAAATTCGCATCCTTCAACGATCCAAAACCCAAACCTCCCGCTTCCGTCGGCCCCGTCACATAATCCCACGCTATCCAATTCATACGTGCTTGTTCTTCCGAGCCTCCCCAAAAAAATACCCTTCTCAAACGATCCAAATCCTCCAACACTTTATTTGGGGCTTTATAAAGCGAAAAAAATACGTTGGAAGAGCACTAAGAACTGATTTGATTAGGACCACCCGACCCCCAAACGAAAGATTTTTTGCCTTCCAATTAGATAGTTTTTTCCGGAATGCCTCAATCACCGAATCCCAGTGTTTAGCCAAATTCATGTTCGCACCCACGATTAACCCCAAATACGTAAACGGTAGTTTCCCCAACTTACAATTTAACACATTGGCCATATTCTGTCCCTCCATATTGTTCACCCCCTATACCAAAAACACTACACTTGCTAAGGTTTACCTTCAGCCCCGAAACTAGATAGAAGCACCTCAATATCCGTTTCAGATTTATTGCATTAGACATGGACCACTCGCCTAGAAACACCACATCGTCAGCATACAACAAATGTGATAGCGTCATGCTTCCATTTCCAAGTGTCAAACCCCTAAATAAGCCAACCTCACAAGCACGTTTTATGGTACTCGACAACGCCTCCATCACCAAGACGAATAAAAATGGTGACAAAGGATCACCCTGTCTTAAACCTCGACTACACGGAAACTCGTTAGTTGGGGACCCATTTACCAATATGGAAGCCCGTGCCGATGTAACAATGGCCATAACCCACTTGACCCATAGACGAGGAAAGTTCATTTGTAGCAATACCGATTCCAAGAAACCCCAATTCACCGAATCATAAGCCTTATCAATGTCAACCTTGAAGAGCATTCCACACCTTTTTAGTCTTTTCATCCAGCCTATAACTTCATTTAGCATAAGTGGTCCGTCAATTATGTTCCGACCGGCCAAAAAAGCCGACTGCTCCTGAGACACCAATTTCCCTATTACGCCTTTGAGTCTTGCAACCAAGACCTTGGACACCACCTTGTTAATGATTCCGACCAAGCTAATTGGTCGATACGCATTAAAACCCACCGGGTTGTTCGTCTTTGGTATCAAAGCAACAAAAGACGACACACATGGGGGGCTCAGATGCGGCTGAGTATAAAAGTCCTCAAAAAGTTTCACAAAGTCAGCTTCAAATCCACTCCAACAACGCTTGATAAACTTGAAATTGAACCCGTCGGGCCCCGGTGCTTTGTCGCCCACACAGTCCCAAACGGCGTTCTTTATTTCTTGAAGAGAGAATGGTTTTACCAGGACCTCCGCTTCAGCATTCGTAAGTCTTGACAGATTCGAGCACCTCATCGTTGGTCGGCCCTGAAGCGGCTCCCGGAATCTCTCCTCAAAAAAAACAAAGGCACTATCTTTAATAACCTGAGGGCAGGTCACCCAAACCCCACCCTGCTGAATCCCATTAATTCTATTGCTAGAAATGTTCGCATTTATAACCCCGTGAAAATAACTCGAATTCTCATCGCCTTCCACCGCCCACCTCACTCTCGATTTCTGTCTAGCATCTAACACTTTAAGCCGATCCTGATCCAATACAAATGCTCTACAATCAGCCCTAACCTCCTGCTCAATAACACTCAACGCCCTTTGTTCACCCAACTTCTCCAATCTTTCTAACTCCTTCACCTTAGTTCTATAAATGTCCCCATTTGTTTTGCGATTGGTATCCACCCACCACTTAATCCTATTTTTGACATACTTTAACTTCGTAGCTAAGGCAAGATCACCCGAGCCCGTGAATGAGAACCGACCACAGGCGTCCAAGACGAACTCTTTAAACCCGGGCATCTCCAACCATGTATTGAAAAATCGAAACGGAGTGTGTCCAAAGTCCGTATCCACCACAGACAATATTACCGGACAATGGTCAGACACATTCCTAGAAAGAGCCGTGACCGACGCCGTTGGCCATTTCTCCATGAAACTGTCACACACTAAAAATCTGTCAAGCTTACTCATCTTCACCCCGTCATCCGAGACATACGTAAACCTGTGCCCCCCCATGTTATATTCTCTAAGGTCTGTCTGACGAATAAACTCATTGAAACACCTAGCATTAAGCGGAACAAATTCGGAGTTAAGCCTCTCCGACTCCCATCGAACATCATTAAAGTCCCCGAAGACGACCCATGACCCCTGCATTGATTCCTTAACTTGTATCAACTCTGCCCATACACCCCTTCTCAACACCGCATCATTTGGCGCATACACATTTATAGTGTTAATCAATTCCCCAGTTGCTAACAAATGACCCGAAACTATTAAAAAGTACCTGTTCTTCACCACACCAGTTTGATGAAACACAGACGGATCCCACAAACTGATTATTCCACCCGATCTACCCTCCGCATAAACCAATTCAGACTTAAACCTAGTTCTACCCCAGAATGACCCCAATAGAAAGTTCGACTCCGGGCCCAGCTTCGACTCTTGGATACCAATAAAGTGAATACCATAACTAGTTTTGAGACCTTTTACCCAGGACGCCTTCCGGTCATCCCTAACCCCCCTTAGATTAATGGACATAATATTCATTGCAAACCTGTGACGTCACCCTCTTCAATAACGACCTCTGCCACCTGTTCTCTGAAATTTCCGAGCTCAACTCCAAGTAAAGTCCCAGCAACAATCGTGAGATCCACCTCGCTTTGAAGGGTCTCCCTATTGCCATCAGTGCCATCTTCGCCCCTGTTATCAGCATCTGCCCGGTCCGACCGCAGTTCAGCGTCACCCCCATCCTCGCCAATAATTTGCTCCCTACCCAAATCACCCTCTTGATTACTCAAAACAGCCCTTCCCATCGTATTCACCCCAGACCTCAATGGAGTTTCAGAAATACCTCCATCCGCCTGGTTAATATGCTCACCCAAATTGGGTTCCTTAGGTTGTTTAAATCTTTCCTCAGGAGATGTAGTTGGGCTTCTTAAGGCCCTATTTCTCTTCTTTACATTGGAGCCCATTCCAAACCCCCCATTCGGCCCACCCCCAGTACTACCCGAGGCCCAAGACATATTTAAGTCAGGAACAGATTTTTGAATTCTATTGGGCCCCACCTGATTAAGTAAACCTCCATCCAAAGCATCTGACGTGTCAACTGCTTGTGATTGGCTATCCTCCTGCATGGCGGCTTCCCCATGCACGTAGGAATCATCATCACAATTAGGTGTCTTTTCGTTGCCCCCGTGTCTGTTCACCTCCTTGTTCCGATCATCCGGATCAATCTCACCCTCTTCCAACTCCTCCTCCACCATGTCCGCCACCGATTCCCCGGACTCCGCAAAACTGCGACCCAGGTCAGAATTCAAGTCTGCCAGACAACTGTCCCACGTATCGTCCGGCTCTTCCAACGCCCAAACAACCGTCTTCATCCCTTCCCAAAGAACATTAACTTCAGCCTGTATCCGACAAAGTTCATTCACTTTAACCCAAACCTTGCTATCCCCATTATCGGAGGACAGCCAGGAGAAGTTACTCCGTTTAACCACCCTACCAAACTTCTCACCAACACTGTCAAAGATTGGTCCATCCCGCAACTGTAATGGTAATCCAGAAATCCGAAGGCACGCCACCCTACCTGGAGCCGGACATTCCCCAACCCACAATGTCGCAGACACTAGCACCTCACTCCACAGCTCCTCTTTCCTGTTCACAAATTCTAGGGCTGTCCGTTTGTCTCTAAAAACAATCAAGACCCCCATTCCACCTGTCGAACTAACCGGACTCTCAAAATACCCACCTTTCACCAACATCGGCTTCACCTTTTTGAATGCTTCAAAGTCTTTAACCTCCCCAATTACTGACCTCATCATACAATGGTTCGGATATAATACCGGTCTCACATCCACCACCATCTCCTTCACCATTTTAGGCACCGGTCCACCCCCCATGGCCCTATCTTCCTTGGCAATCCCATCAGCGTCAACCCTATCCTGGGCCACCCATGCTTGTTGTCTCCCACTTGCACCGGTAGTCGGACGGTCAGGCTGCGTCCTTCCCGACCTTTGGTGCTCCCAGCCTTGTTGTTGTTCAGCCCTTGGAGCCCCTTTTGCAAACTTGGCAACCGTTGCACTGACCTTTGCATTGAATATCTTGACCGTGTTCATATTACGTAGCACTTCGTTCACATTGTTAACACCTATGTATCTAACAAAACCAAACCAATTCCCTCTAGCATCCCTTTTCCGGGCAACGTACGCGTCTTTGATGATTCCATGAGGTCTGAAAGAAGTCCACAACAGTGAATCAGGGACCCCATCAGGAAGATTACTAATGTAGAAGGTAGTTACTGGCCTGCTATCGTGTACCCCCCTGTTTTTTTCTCGCCGGAACTGCCCACCCGTTCGACACCCCCTCATGTGTGTGTTTTTTAACACCATTCAATATTAATGGCGTCCTACAGCATATAGCCTATAAATACCCCATGTCACTAGTATCCAACCAACAGGAACCTAATTAACCTAAAAATGGATAATAGCCTACCAGAATTAATAGTAGGTTAGTTTGCCATTTTGAGCCACACAATATTAATGCGCATTTCTTTTTCATTTATTGTTTTCACGGAAAACATGAAACATATCATTTTATTGATATTTTAATGCTAAGACAATTTGTATGGCCGGTATGTGAAACAAAGCTCTCTAAGGCTATACATCGTGATGGCGTGAATATGGACTGTAGAGCCTTTGCATGTCAGTTTATCACACCATAGTCAGTCTAGAGTAGGGCGTGGGACAAAAAGATCCTACCCCAATCTAATTTACGGGAAATGCAAACGACTTCACGTCATATCCCAACTTATATCCGGTGAAATGTATTACGGATCCTACCCCCAACCTAATTTTTAAAACCTAAGCATTCACTCGTCTCAATATCAACTTCACAACATAGCGCAACCTAAGTTTCCTGTTTCTACACTCGACTTTGTACCTGAAACCCAACCACAGGAAGTCGGTAAACCGTCAGGTAATAAGGTAAAAAAGAGAAGCCATAGAAAAAAAAAATTAAGGAGGAGAAGAAAAACATTTAAAGGGCCCCTCTAAGATGGGTTGGCGGAAGAACTCGCTTTGGTGAAGTCTTGGATATTCATATCTGAAAACCCGGTGGTAGGTAAAAATCAAAATCAAAACCAAAACGATTTTTGGAATAGAATAAACGCTTTGTTTCACCAAGAGATGAAACGAGAGATTTACCGCGAAAATGATAGTCTCTCATCTATAAGTGCCGTAAAATAAACGGCGACATGACCGCCTGACGGTCACTATCTCAATTGCAAGAAATCACCAAAAATTGGTGAAACCGAAGCCAACTTCTTGTCGACAGCGCTTATACCATATCAAGGTAAAACCAAACATAACGCTTTCAAATTTATGCATTGTTGGAAAGTGGCGCACCACTCGACCAAATGGGCGAACGTACCTCTTGCGAGTAATTCGTCCAAAAACCTCAAAACAAGCTCATTATCTCGTACTCTTGCGAGTGATGCTCGCAACAAAACTAACCCAAGCGATGATGATGATGATGATGATGATGTCGACGTTGAAGTGGCTCGCCCAAATGGTAAAAACCGTACATAGAAGAGGGCACCGAAATCATCTAGTGAGGGTGTCGATTACGGTGACCATTTATCCCACATCCATCAAAATCGGAATACGTTTAATGACCTTCAAAAATAAAGATCAAGGAATAAAAACCTTTGAGCCGTTTTTGAAAAATAAATGGTTTTAAAATAGGAGAAAAACGCGATTAAAGAACGATGATATGATATGAAATTCCTAGCAATGAAAATCGATTACTTCGAAGGTGTCGATCAAGAAATGCATGAAGAGATGAAAGCACAAATAAGGCAAAATATAATATGCATTTTATTGTTTATTATGCTTTTAGTGTTTTTTTAATGTAATGCTTTAATCTGAATGTTTTTTACTTATTATTGTTTATATAAAATGACAAACAAAAAGTAATAATAATCAAACCGTGACTGGCCAGCCCATCATCTACGTCATCAGCACCATATAAATAGAGGGGGCTTTCAAGTCTCCTATATTAACACTTATGGTAGACCGATAATAATAATAATCAAAAAGTTCCCATATACAGGTTAAGGGATTCCAAAGGGCGTCGTTGGTGCCACATAACCTGCTCTTGAGGCGGAACAACGGCACATACCGGGGTTAAACAGGGCTAGGTGGTGCATGGAGAATCCCCCACTCATTTTTGCTTAAAAAATATTGAATGAAAAAAAAATCACATTTTTAATCTTGTTTCTTTAAATAAAAAATCACGATACTATAATGCCCTTGATATGTACATTTATTTTTTCTTTTAATAATATACACACACATTTATATATCTATACTCTCTCTCTCTTTCTTTCTCCTTCTCTCTTGCATCCTTCTCTTCGAAACCCTAACCCCACCAAATTGTTCACCATATCTGCCACCTCGTTTACAACTAGAACTTCTCATCTACGTTCATAACGGAAGTACACTAACGGTGTTAGTGATGTGGACTGAAACTAAAACGAATTAGCAAACTAATGGACTATAAATGCAATTTTTAAACTATTGGACTGATAGTGTTAAAATCAGCAAACCACAAGGGCGAAAATTGAGGTTTACTCTATAATAAAAGTCAACAAAAAGGTCACAACCACCACATATCTGTTTTCTAATTGCCACAACCACCAGATCGGTCTCAACCACCCACAACCATCACAACCACCGCCAATCTGAAAGTATGCGATGGTGGATGTGATGTTCAACAATGGTGGGTTTCCAAGAAACGGCAGGCGTATAGGCAAGATAGAAGTGAGATGAAAGAGATATAGATGGTGGTGGTTGGTGGTGTGCGGTGGTGTCGGTGGTGTCGGTGGTGACAGTGGTAGCAGGTGGTATGGGGTGGATGATGGTGGCGGCGACAGTGGTATGGGTGGATGATGGTGGTGGTGGACGACGGTAGATAGAAAGAGAAGTAAGAAAGAGAGAGATTCAAGAGATCTAATGGATTTTATTTACATTTAGCTTCTTTTTTTAATCTTATATTTTTAAAGTTTTATTTTTAGTAAGATGGTAAAGTATTTAAGTTATTTACCAGTTAGTTCCCAGAAATGTACAATGACACAAATGCCCTAATGTGTAAGGCACATGACCATATTTAACGATAAAGATTTACTTAGTTAGTGCCAAAGGGCAAACTATGTAAGATTCTGAAACATTAAGTACAAAACTCGTCAATTTTAAAGGCAAAGAACATGGGTTGAAACATGGTATAAGCATAAAAGACAAAACTTGTAATTCAGTCGTTTAATAAACATTAGCGTCAAATATAAGTTTCTAAATTTATAACTTAGTAAATGGCGTTCAATTAACTCATGCATATTCGGCACAAGATTCTTCAACAATGGTCCCATCATTTTGATCATCTCCCAAGTTGTCATTCCTTCTACTGTACGGTGAAATCTTTCAAGCACTGACGATATACACTCCCACTTTGACGATACTTGATCCCTTGTACGCTCGATTGCAAAACTTATTTCGTCGTCAAATCTATCCTTACCACAATCCCAACATTCAATACCAAATCCATGCGTTGTACTAAAGGCTGAGGTCCTAATGTGTAGAAAAGCAACGGCCTAGGCGTACTCCTCGTCTTTTATCCAAACAGGAATCCGTGGAGGCATTTTGGTAGTATGACAAGTGGAGAATTGTGGTTTATATAGTTGGTAAAATATAGGTTCAAAAAAAATGAGAAGAAGTGGATAGTTGTGTGTTAAAAAAATTAGAAGTGAATGGTTTATATAGTGTAAGAAAAGTAGGTTTATTTTATTTTATTTTTTTAAATTACCGCTCAAATTCTATTTATCAACTATCTTCTCCACCCCAAATTCTATTAATCATCCATGACCCGTTGGACTGGGGAGGATGAGATCACACTAGTGACGGCTTAGATGAAAATCAACAACAACCCTCCACGTGGCCGAGGGTCGATCTGGCCACACGTCCTTCGGGAATTCAAGGACTTAGTTGGTGATCCAAACCAAACCACCGACTCACTCAACTGTAAGTGGATCGATCTTTGAAACTATTAAGTGCCAATGGTTCGAGGGTCTCCACCAAACAACCTTGCAACAAGTACCCGCCAATACTTCCGAACACGAGGCCGTTGAACTCACAAAAATCGAGTACGAATTTCACAATGGTGGTGAATTTCCTCACATATCAGCGCGGAAAATGATTACGTTGACACTAGATTAAGTTTTTAGGTATGTTTTATTATGTTTAAATTAGGTTAGATTAATTTTTATGTAATTTTTTTTATTTGTCGTTTATGTTATGTTTATTTAATTACTATAATTATTAATTAAAAAAACGAAGTGATGTGGAGGCCGCCTAGCCACCGTCTACACCTCCATCACTCTGTGTATTTTTTTTTAATCTTGGACGACAATTCCACCTTGGGTGAGGTGAATGCCACATGTTGGTCTATGCTTCCCTCAAGGACATGATCACACCGTCTAGTGTTGTATTAGACTATTTACATTCTTGTCTAAGTACTTAAGTAGTGTAACTAAAAAAAATACAAAAATAACTATTGTTACCACATAATTTTCAACTTATTTACCATAATACATACATACTTTGGCCTTATTTTATCATGACCCTAGTCAACTCATTAACCTCATAAGATGTTCCGTGACATTAATTAATCTTTTACGAGACCTATGGGGGATGCCTACTAGGTTCTCATGGGTAGGAAGTTTTCATATGCAAGTCTAATATGTACGAGAAGCAGAAATACAACACACCTTCACCAACAAGATTTTACGTGCTTATAAAAATGAAACTATGCTTACGTAGTTACATTTAAAAACAAGCCTGCACTTCCAAATATAACACAAGTCATCACTCATCTTTTTAGAACGGTAACTTTCCTTTATCTTTTTTACGGGGATAAGATCACATCCGCCTCTTGATAGGCACGCCACCCCACATTCAGAAAAACTATGTTGTCTTAACAGGGTCCACGCTGGCATCGGTGTGGGGCTTGGGGTTCCATGAGAACCTTACGATGTCTATTCTACCGTACTAGACGGGAGAACAGCCGATGTGCCCCCACAAGCAGTGGCGAAGCTTGACCTGAAGGTTCGGGGGGTCGGAAGTCACCGGGGGTCAGAAGTCACTAGTTTCGGGGGTTGAAAACCAGTTTCGGGGGGTCGAAACCCTATATTTCCAAAATTTTCTATACGAATACTATATAATCGAAACTTCTGCGCGAAAATTCAGGGGGGTCGGCCGCCCCCTCCCGCCCCAACTAAGCATCGCCCCTGCCCACAATAACTATGTTCTCTAAGGAAACACTAGAGGATGAAACTTGTGTTGGCTTGGATTCGAACTTACAACCATAAGGATCTAGTTCATATCTTTGATAGGAAAAAATATTCATGTAGGTATCTCTAGTAGGAACTTGTGACAAACTACCATCTGTCCTACAAGTGAGAGCTCACATTCGAATCATGTGTCAAATTCAATAGAAATTCATATGATATTTTTTTTTTATCGACACCTCCGCACGATAAAATCATCCGAAGAGTGGGAACATACATCTAGATCATCAATAAAGACCCGTTAATAGGAAAAGTATTTATGCAGGTATATCTAATAGGGACGTGTGACTAGGGCCTGCAAACGAGCCGAACGCGAGTCGAGCTCGGGCTTGTTTAAGTCATAAAAGCTCGAGCTCGGCTCAATTCGAGCATGATACATAAAGCTCGAGCTCGGTTTGATAGTTATTAATTAACTTATATTAATTGTAATACACATTTTATATATATTTTGGTTATTTATTCATAGTTTTATAAATACTAATTATTATATATAAATACGTTTTTTAATATATTAATTAAAATTTAATATAAATACTGGGCCCGTTAAGGCTCGCGAGCCGGCTCGAGCTCGATAAGCAAAGCTCAAGCTCGGGCTCGTTTACTAAGCGAGCTTGGTTTTTAGGCTCGGGCTCGAGCTCGTTTAAGCTTGGCTCGTTTCCAGCTTTTTCGAGCTGAGCTCGAGTAGCTCCCGAGTAGCTCGGCTCGTTTACACCCCTACTTGTGACAAACTACTAGTTGGCCTACAAGTGAGAGCTCACATTCGAATTATGCGTCAAATTCAACAGAAATTCACATGATATTTTCTTTTTGTCGATTAACGTTTGAGTACTCATCTCCGCGCACTAAAATCATCTGAAGAGTGGGAAGGCCGGGTCCCTTTCTCTTTTATTTACAGGCAACATACTCTAAATAGCCAATTTTGTATATGTGTAACAATTTCCATTCTGGGGTTTATATAGACTTATTATTTTTGTTATAATGTAAATTGAGAAGGATTTTTTATTCAAAAGAATCAATTGAGTATGTATCAATTTGTATTTTCTTATGTCATTAGGCAAACCGAAAGAAATCGAAGAATTTCTTGGGAATCCTACAAGATCCGTTTGTTCTTTTTTCTCTAACCGGTGGTCAGAACTTCCTCTGGGTTCGAATCCTACTGAGAGGTCCATTAGAGATCAGAAATTGTTGAAGAAACAACAAGATCTTGTTTAGATCATAGATCATCAATAAAGACTCGTTAATCATACCAAATTACTGAGTCATGGCTACTATATGATTTGATAAATATACATCACTTTACAACAAGAGAAATACAATGACAACACTTCAACCAAAAATAACCAAATGTAAACATGTATATGTTTGCGTTCCTACCACATGAGATAAACATCAAGTCTTTCACCAATTAGGGAAGAACATCTTATTTTAGATTTATGCGGAAATTTAGCGTGAGTATTGGTCACCCAACTACAATTAATTTGACAAAGGAAAATGCTAGTTTCGGATTCTTCTACACTAAATTAATACTTCGTTTTCAGATAAATGATATTAAGGAATATTATGCCTGTATTAGTTTTGCACATATATCAAAAATGTCATTTTAGGTGCACTCGTGGGAACCTTGATTGAAAATATATTTGACAACAAAATTATCAAATTCAAAACAATTATTACGATTGAAAACCAATCATTTGTAAACTTCTTCACCATTTGTACATGTTTCGGACGATATTCGGCCACGACATCGATTTCACATAGAAAACGTCATTATTCACTTCAATTATCAATTTCATTTTGATTTACATTGATATTATGTAAAGGCGGACATGTTATCGATGTTACATGTACTTATAAGCTCCGCTTATTAGGGCGGACGGGGTGGTTCGTGATGGCCACCCCGTGGTTGTCGTGATACCACGAAACACCGGCCAGCCCATTCAATCACGGCCGCGAACAATAAATTTCGTGATGTACATCACGACCGTTGGCTGGCAACGGTCACTTTTGACCAAATTAAAAAAAAAAAATATTTTTTTACCTATATATATACACATACTCACAAATTTACCAATTCAAACCCACAATCACCAGTCTATCTTCTTCTATACACAAAAAAAATTACCAAATTCAACTCATCATCCTCATCATGGTTATTTGGACGCCAGAGGAGGAAATTGCGTTAGTGATCGCGTACGATACCATACACCCCAATGACGCATCAACTAGCATGGGTCGTGGCCGTGGTCGTGGACGGAGCAACGCTCCGAACTGGAAAAAAGTTTTATCCGAGTTTAGTCAACTTGTCGGGGAACTAGCCGTTCGTGTGATTCAATCTCTCATAAACATGCGGACCTGCAATCGAAGTGTCAAAACTTCGAAAATTTATTTAAGAAAACGGTGAATAAAAACCCCAACAAAACCGAAGATGTGCAAGTTGGCTTTGCTCAAATCCACTACGCGGCTGAGTTCGGGGTTGATTTTCAACATGTTTCGGCGTGGCGAATGTTACGTCCTAAACTTTATTAGGTTTTAAATGTTTGTATTTTTTTAGTAGTTTTTATTTTATGTGTAGTAGTGCGTAATTTTTTAATTTTTTTTTTATTTGTAGTAGTGTGTTTTTATTTTAATTTAATGTTTTTATTTTTTTTTAAATTGTAATGTTTGTAGTTTATATATTTATGTTTTTTATGAATTTGTCAAATTAAATAAAAAAAATACATTTAAATAAAAACATTAACATAATTAAGCCTAAATAATTAAACATTATATACATGATCCTAAATTACTTTTATTAAATTAACATTACAAATCCTAATCATAGATAATTAAACCTAAACCCCCACTATGGAGAGTAATTATCCCAGTCCTCGAGTGTGTACACCGGTGAGGACACGGAACGATCGCTATCACGACCGTCGGACCTGCCGTCCCAGCGGATGCAACAATACTCAGGAGTGGATAAATAGTATCGTTTCTCATCCATAGCAGCCCTAGCTGCTTCGTACTCCTCCTCAGTGGGCTCCCGAATATGAGGGTTTGGGGTGGGGATGGGGTTGGGGTTCGGTTGGTTCTCCACCAACCGTAGCTACCCCATTCCTAGGGCAGCCATAGTATACTCCAAAGCCCAGATGCATTCCTCATCAGTTGGCTCAGCATCTGGTGTTGGGGGAGTGTACCCTAGTAAAGGAGGAATGGTGGGGGGGGGGGATGGGGGTAGAGACTAGTTGAGTAGGAGGAGGAGGAGGAGAAAACATTGGTTGAGGAGGAGGAGGAGCAGGAGGAGAGAACATTGGTTGAGGATGAGAAGTAGGAGAAGAGAACATTGGTTGGGGAGGAGGAGGAGATGAAAATGGTACACGACGTCTCCGGCGAGAGTATCGCTGGAGATCGGAAGGCCCGGCAGCTTCGTATGGATAACCGCCACCCATATCTTTCATTGGTTTGAGTGATAATTATGAATGAGAGGGAGGATTTGGTCTTATATTTATAGGGTTAGAAAAGTAGTCGTTTGAAAACTAGCCGTTTGAAAACTAGTCGTTTGAAAACTAGCCGTTTGAAAACTAGCCGTTTGATTAATAATTTTTTTAAATATTTAAATATTTTTTTATTAATAAAAATGTAATGTTTTTAGTTTATTTAAAAAAAAGTTTAGTGATGAAATGTGAACACCGGCACATGGGTTTAGTGATAAGATGTGATAAAATGAGGTGGCAGAATCTGATTGGGTGTGATAGTTTGATGCGTGTGATAGAACCTTTACCACCCCATGTGCCCTTATACGTCTCTTTGGTGCATTTGAAAGGAGACAGGAAAAGAACTCACCGGCAAATATTATGGAAGACATTATTTCTACTCTGTTTGGATGGATTGTTAATAGGTCTAAGCAGAAAGATCGGAGCTGGTCGGTTTGGGTCTCTATTCCTCTATGTTGTGGTTAATGTCTGTGTTTTTGATGGTTATGTAGTTTTGTCATTTTTTTGTTTCTTTTTTTGATCTTTTTCATGTAGTCCAGCCTTTCGATGGAGAGTTTTTACCCTTTTTTGTGTCCTTCTAATACATTGTCGTTAAGAAAAAAACCCATTACACGTATCTACAGTTTCTTTTTCATATGTGAACTTGCATGCATTTGTAAGGAGAATTTATGTTTACATATGTGCATGTCACCTACGAGTATATCCACCCAATAATCAAATATCCACATTAATAATTTACGGTAAATTATTAATGTGGACTACATGAAAATTAATTACTATGTGTGTGTGTTTATACCCTTAACCTTCAGTTATATGGCATTTCTATTTGGGGATAGCTTGCTTTTGGTGTTAATGAAATTTTCTCTTAAAAAAAAAAAAAAAAAATCTATTTGGGTTAATGATTATGTTTGGACATGTCAATATTTTCGTATCTTGCTACATGAAATATTGATCATCTCACATTTTTCGTGACACTTTTGTGACCTTAGATCATATTATGTGTTGCATGTATGAAATAAAAAGGTTTAAACACAACTTAAAACCAGAAACACGCTTACCACAATTCCATGGATTGTCTATAAAGAAACATTTTGCCTCAAATTTAATATTTGGTGCACAATCACATATCATGGATCGAATGACAATGTTTACAAATTGAATAATTCGTTAAAATTATAGTCATGACATCCCTTTTTCACTTTTGCCAATATGGCAAAATCCGACCTATTTGTCACCTATATATAACACCAAAACTGAGTGTTACCATTTTCTAAATAAATCTTTTGATTGAACATCATTGATAAAGACATTTAAAGCTCATAGAGTAGACATTGGCTATTTTAATCTTGCAACTTAAAACACCAATTTGATAGTATAATGTGACATTTTATGCCACAACTTTAAATCTTTAATAGTATAATTTATTACATTTTTATTAGGACTTTCACCCAAACACAATTCAAGTGATTATAACTATTTCAAAAAACAAATAGTCAACTAAGATTTACAACACATTTTTAATGGAGCCACATATAGGGGTCATAATTGACCAATTTACAGAATCTCATACATGCATGAACTTGGATATATTACCTAACTAAAATTGAACTAGTGGTGAGTGATTAAGAAATGTCACAATTAGGTTTCAAAATTGCTTTCCACTTTGAGATCCCAATACACACTTGCAAAATCAAGAAATTTAACAAAGGCTCTTTGGTCACATAATTAGTCCCTTAAATTCTTTTTCTCATCTCATTAAATATCAAATTTGGGTTACTCATTTCTTCCCCACAATTTGTTTTCTCTAGGGCTGGTACAATATCATAGTATTATGTGGGTCATCATGTGTTGCTTGAAGGTTTAGCTTCACACTTAGATTGATCTTTCATGTATGTCTGATTGGAATTCGTATTTTTCATAGTCTTAATTCGTATACATGGAATCCGTATAGATGATAGGCTTGTTGCTGCCGACAGAGGCTTTGTCAAAGCTACCTAATTTCTTTGATCAAATCTTCGATATCTTCGCTTTATAAGATCTTATTGGCTTTCAGTCGCTCTAAGGGTGTTCAGATCAGATCTCATCTAATATATATATATTGGATTTATACGGAAATATACATTAAATGTTGATTACTCAAATCAAATCAATTTGACTCTAATAATAATTGTTAATTTTGGATTCTTCTACCCTAACTTTTGATGGTAGTCCTCACTCCAATTATACTTTATGAAAATGAAGTTCCTAATGTGTTTTCAACACAAAAGTTCAATATTTTTCAAACATCCTGTTGAATAACAAATACTATAAGAAATATAGTAAACCTAAAGTTCAAAAAACCAAATATGAGAAAAATGAGTTTCAATAATCATTTACAAGTATATTGTTCTTAAATTTAACATCTATGAGTGAGTTGTTTGTCGATTCAACTGACAAGTTACCACTTCCAACTCTAATAAATGTAAGTTTGAAGCCAAAGAACAACTGATTTCCGGTAACATATGATCATCACTAAAAATCTTTGAAATTTTTTTAACTTTTAAGATATATAGGAACCAACTATTTTTTATATACTTTTTTCATGCATTTTTGCTTCATTTGGAATCATTTTTTAAGTGCAACAAGCGGATTCAAATTTTAAATTAGTATTAGATTTCGAGGGTGTTTGGGATTGTGTTTTGAATCTGATTTTTAGATTATTGCGTTTTGAAAACGCAGATAATCAGTTTTTAGTGTTTGGATTGCGTTTTCAAAACGCAGATAATCAGTTTTTTAGGCTACCAAAACGCAATAATCTATAAGCAACTCCACCCTTGCTTTTCCAAAACGCATAATCTGTTTTGGATAATCAATCCCAATCATCATATTTTTTAAATAGGGATATTCAATGGACTGTTTTCTACTTTTCTTATAGTTTACCCTCATCTTGTCATATGTAGTTTAAAGTACTTATATTAAAATAAGAAAGTTGATAGAAAATAATTAATAAAGTAACGCAATCATCATTTTTAATTTGGTAGAAAACGATATCATCTAAAGGGTCCACCTTTTGCCCGTACCAATGGTGTACAAACTTGGAAAATCATATCTATGCACTAATTGAACAAACGTATGTTTTATAATTTTGACAGTTTTCCACACAATATATGTCCCGAAGCGTATCACACGAGTGGCTCAAGCGATCAAATTACACTGTTTTAGGCGGGACCGTGCTATAAAACTCCAAGTTAGATAGTAATCAAGTGTGGTTGGTCATGGAAATTTAAATTGATCTTTAGTCCGTCATGTTGTTTTCTTTTGGCTTCTTTTTGTTGTTGATGGTGATGGATTGTCTTGAAGTGGCACAAAAGATAAGAAGAGATGGTGACCTAAAGAAAAGTGTGAATCAGTGAGAGATCCTTAGAAAGGGATTTGACACAAAAAGTTGCAATTACCATTTTGGTATCAAGAGAATGCATCAATTTCACTGACAAATTGAGGAGAAACTTAACTATTTCAATTCCATCAACATTGCCATCTTTGTTCTTACATCCAAGATAAAATCTTCGTGGGAATTTCTTTGTTGTGTTCTTTTTTTCTCTAAAAGGGTAAAAAAAAATCCATTCATTGAACAATGTAAGTGCAGCTTCTAGTGCATAACATACATGTAACACTAACTTGGTACTTTATTCAGTTGTGTATGTTTAAAGGGAGTTGGTGTACTTGTGGCTTACTATTGAAAGTACTTACCTCTTAACTTAACAAGGGATTTTTTTTTTAATATTGCTTGAATTACACTAAATTCGTTTATAGTGGGGCTCAAACCATTGAGTTTTTGAGGAGGAACACCTTGACTACAATTGTTTTGCCACTCTAAGATTTAGGTTAAGTTTGGTTTTTGAACGTGACTAAAGGTTATTGGTACTAGAAAAAAGATTTGAAAGAATACGAGAAGGGAAAAAATATGATTGTTTAAATTGGGATTGAGGAATTACAATAGTTAGAATAAAATACATAAAATAAAAGTTTTCTTATAAAACGCTTATCTGTTTTAATTAGACTAGCAGTAACTCGCGCGTTACAGCAGAGCTGCACGTTGTTGAGCTGTTGCATTTGGTTAATCGCCTCGTTGTTGTTTTCTGCTTGATTTGAAACGCCGTCAAAATGGTGAAAGGTAAAGTGACTATCTAGTCGGTTGGTTTGAGTACCTAAGTAATAATATGTAACATGTGAGCCCCTACATGTGTGTCTGGTACAAAATTAGTTTATGCGTGTGAGATATTGTATTGTGAACCCGTGCATTGCAGCGGATTCACTAATGCTCTTTTAGTGAGCGTAATATAACCTGACTTGCCTAAACACGTATTATATTTGTGTATTACGAAAGCTGTAAGAACGAAAGACATCGATTAAGTAGACATAAAGACATTGCCTACTTGTTTAACAACCAAAATCATTAACTAATTGTCAATGCAGCCAACAAAAGTTAAAAAACCAAAATCATTCTAACAAAAGTTAAGCTATGGACAATCCTCTACTTGTTTGTTATTAAAGCCCTTTTATCATATCTAGCATCAATTCTCTTATGAGTTTTTGTTGCATCATCCTTTAATTTTAGTGTCTTTTTAACAACTCTCGTGAATAGCAAAGATTCATCATGGAAGTCATTTTCTGCTACGTATTTGATCTTATTATCTTGTGAAAACCTCAAGTCACCAATATTAAACATAAAAATATTGGATCTAACACTCGGATTTCTGGAAGATAATCCCTTTCTATTCTATCCTCTCTAGTAGAAACATCGTAGCACCAACTTCTAAAATTTTGCAAGCATGGAGAGGGATATTTGGGAATCTTCATTATTCTCACAACTTTTGTCAGATTAACATGTAACTCCATATATTTTTTCTTCCTAGTTAATGGGTCAATATTTTTTACATCAATCTTCCAGCAACCTATGGTTTAAACACCTTAAACTTAAATTTCTTTTCTAATCAAATTTTCAACAAACTATATAGATAAATATTAAATGACTCTTTTACCCGTCCAGAACTCATTATATAGTAGTATATATATAGAAGTATATATTAGTAAAATGTTTTTAAATTCAATGCAATTTATCAAATTAATTTTGCCTTATTTGATATTACAAATTAATTTTGCCTTATTATTACAAATTAACTTTTAAATATTTTTTTTCTTGAGCTTTTGGTTTAACATATACTTTTGATTTTCTCTTGATTGTTAAAAGAATTCAAATACGCCATTGCAGTGTATTTCTTTTTGAATAGATCTTCATGCAAATTTATAAAAAATAAAAAAAGCCTAACAAAATTCATCTATATGAAATTTATTTCATTATGAAAAACTGATACGCTAACTCTAAGGTCATATGTAGTGGAGGGGGGTTATAGGGAGTTATAGGGATTAAAATATTATAAAGTAATAGAATGGGGTTTATGGGGCGTTATGAAAAAAGAGGGTGTAGTGGGAAGGGGCGTTATAGGGCTTTATAAATGATTGGGTAATCATTGCTTTGTATTGTTTTATTATTATTATTATAGTCCAATACCCCACCTACCCCATCTTCACCACCACTACATCTTCTTCAACATCATCTTCGTCAACTACATCTTCATCAACATCTTCTTCATCATCTTCACCATCAACTATCCCTTCTTCTTCACAGGACTGTGAAGAACTCCGGCAACACCATCTTCCGGCCACAACCTGCACCACCGCCTCTGCATCTTCTTCTCCGGCGTCACCATTTTTTTCGGCGACCCCTTCTCCCTCTGTTTCTCTCTACTTGCAGTTAACAACAACAACAACAACAATAATAATAATCTTCTCCCACAACACCCGCTATATTTATGGCGATCAGAGGGGCAGCGGCCCCATAGCGCTCGGGGGGCGGTGTTCCCCGGCGCTATGGGGGCCAAAACGCCAGCATGACACCACCACTAAACACACTCTAAGCATGAGTCCTGACTCGCGAGAGAACTTGAAAAGCTGAAGTTAAATGCTTGAATCCTAGAATACAAACATGAAAACTGAGAACTAAGACAAGAATTAAAGAGCTAGTGTTCTTTGTTGTTATAATATAGGGTTTCCACTTTCTTGTTCAAATAGTAATGAGTAAATTAAAAAAAAAAGGTACTTAAAACTATAATGAATGAAGACAACTAAACATGAACAAACATACATAAGCAAATATGTTACCGAACGTTCACGGACACTATTGAAGAAACACGACGCTTATTCATATTAGTTGATTGAATGAAATTCTTTGTTTATGTTTGTTCATTTATCAAACGAGTGGATGTACATTAAAACCTCTATAAATTGATAATGTTGGGACAAGAATATTTTATTAATATAGCAAGATATTATTATATCGTTAATAAATAAATAAATAAATGATTAATTTAAAGAGTTGGTTTATATTCGTGAGCAACTCTTAAATTAATGCATTGACATTCAAAATTTCCTTGTCCATTCATTTTACCTATTTGAATCACAAACAAGGATCTTCAAAATTCTCATATACATTCACATATTAATGTTAAGTTCAATATACATAAATCTAGATTGATCACTAAAAATGTTTATATTTTTAGAATATTTTAGTAATTATTAATTTATAGTTTTGCTGGGACGAATATATTTACATTGGGATATCAAAAAAATTATTATCTTATTATTTTATCGATTGAGGTCCAATTTTGTACTTGTCCCAAGTTGGGACCGGACAAATTATCAATTTTATCGATGTTATTAACTTATCAAGTATTAAATTATAGAGGTTCTACTATATGTGATATTTTCATGTAATTGTTTGGGATTGATTTTTCAAAACAGATTATGCGTTTTGAAAAAGTTGGAGTGGAGCTGATTTTAGATTATTGCGTTTTAGTAGCCCAAAAATCCATTTCAAAACTTAATCACTAAAACCTGATTATTTGCGTTTTCAAAACGCAATAATCTAATAAATCATTTCAAAACGCAATCCCAAACACCCCTAAGTTCGCTTACAATTCTATTCTTGGATATGTGTGTGTGATTTTGAATTTTATATTGGAAAACAATATACAACTTTTGTCGAAAACGAGTTGTCATTGCTTTCTAGGTTATCTTGATAACAATGGTTGGAAAGCAAATAAAAAGAATATACGAATATGATTTTGTTAAAGGGTATAATGATGAAACTAATAAAAGATGTGGGGTTGAATTGTAAGTAATGATGAAAATTAATTGATTCAATCCATTGAAACGATCATTTCTATTCAATTTAAGTGCACGGAACCTAATACACAATAATTGAACGGCCACGTCTATCATTTCTATTCAATTTAACTTAGGTGAGGCGCGAGTGACCGGACGCAAGTCACCAACGTGACTCTCAAGTAACCCGATTACTTGACCCCGTTGTGGTTAGAGGTGAGCATCGGCGCGACCAAAGGTCACTTTCTCCCGTTAACCCACGTGACCATCATCGCTTGTGCTCGCTCGCGCCGGGGTTCATGTGAGGCTGTTGTGGCTAGGGGTGAACACCGGTGCTAAAACTCCGTTTGCGTCATGCTGATAGCGCTTCCACAACGGACGGTCTTATCTTAACTTAGTCACAATTTAATAATAAAAATTTCACCTTTTAAAAATATTTGAGGTACAATTTATAAAATTAAAAATAAAATACGCTATCGAGAGCCCACTTTTATAAGAACTGTTACAAATCCGGATTCGCTAGTTGGTTCATTGTCTCAAATGTTTAAGTTCGCATAGTGACACATTAACCAATTTTCAATAAGGATGTCGACAACGAAAAGAAAATATGTTCATTAATTCGGTACACACCAAAAGAAAGAGAGGGGCAAAGAAGAGGGAATGTTTAGCAACACGAAACATTAAACAATATAGACCACTAGATGTTTGGGTTTATATGTGTTATTTTAATTAGAAAAAAACAAGTACTTGCATTATTATCGTGTATGTACACGTACCATAACACCACAGTGTTCATATGTACTACGGTCCAGTGTTCCAGAGTTGCACGAGGGCCTATCTTTTGTACTCTTCTGTTTTTGGTCCTTTAATTTTCCTGTGTCTACAGCTTTTATACCCCTCCTATGTCGTATTCTCTAATCTCTACTCTCTATTTTTGTTGATTATAGGGTGTTGTTCGGGTGTTTTTCTCGAGTTATTCGGGTTTGTAGTTAAGAAAAAAGTGACCCGATAACCAAACTATTTAAAGTTTGGGTTGGTTTGATTTTGAGTTATTCGGCTTTGGGTTAGTTCGGTTTAGGTTGTTAGGTTCGAGTTTAGATGTAATATGTAAAACAGTGTTTTTTTCGCAATATTCATCATGCTACTTAAAGATTATCATCAAAATTCAAATATTAATTGGCAATGTGATATTATAATGTTCGAAAGTCCTAAAATTTAATGTTTAGATACAAAAGACTCTAAATCAAAACGCAATAATAAAAAAAATACATTACTTGATTACTTGTTCAGGTTTCGGATTTCGAGTTCATCGGGTCCGGTTGTTCGGGTTTTTGGCTGAAATGTCTTGTAAGAAAAAAAGATAAACATGTCAAATATATATTCTTTCAAAGGAAGCTTAATTTATTGTGAAGGATAACTTCGATATATGTAGGATAAATTTCTATATGTGTAACATTAACGTATGATAAAATCGATATGTATAGTATAAACGTATAATAATTCGATATATGTATTATGAATTTTGATATGTGTAGTATAATTTTTTTTATAATGTCTAGGATAAATGTTAATGATTAATTAATTAGAAAGATAATAATTAATGTAGGAAGACTTAAAACATTAACCTTTTATCATTATGTCATTTTTTTGTTATCACATTAAGTTTCTTCTCATTTAATCTTCTCTATATATACCTAGAGTGCCGCCAATAGCAATTTTAATTTAATGGTATTTCAATATTTAAATTGAATTGTTTATTTTAATAGTATTTATTCGGACATTAATATTTAATTGTTTAGGCAAAGTGCCCTAGAATGCCGACAGTGATTACGTGGTTTTGAGGTACCTTGCCTTAATTTTGACATGACACTTCAAGTGTAGTCAGAACATTGTAAGTACCTTGAAATGCCCATTTCCCTAAGTGTCGTATAGATGATTGGGTGTGGTAATGGGCTTAATAATGGCATACCCTCCATATATATATATATATATATAGGGTGTGGATAATATGGAAACCCTATCTTTTGGAAAAACCTTGCAAACTCTCTTATGACCATTGATCAAGCTTGATCAATGGTCCATGATTATTTGAATATAATAATCATAAAGCATGTGGGCCAATCTAATAAAAAATATAATTAAGGGCACTAAGGTAATTTTAAACATGAGATTTGACACTTCTGAATCCTAGGTTTTAAAAGGTTGATTTGACACTTGTCAAGTCACCTCTCTCCTACTTTATGACACTTTTTCCAGCACCAATATTAACATACGTTAGTGTTGTGATACAAAATTCTGACCTCGTGTGAGACATCGCTAACATGTGTTACCAGGCATATACTAAAAGAACATATTAAAAGAACACATAAAATGTGTATTTATTTAAGAAATGATAAAAACGATAATAACAATAAACACTAAAACATATCAAAAAACGTTTAATACAAACATAATTATTTGTGAATTTTCAAAAAGAAAAAAACTATCATAACAACATAGAAAAAATCTAGCTATTCTTCGTTCTTGATCCTCATCATCATCTTTAACTCAAAAACATCTTTTCACCTACAAAAAAAAAGTAAACACGTGTTAGCTGGGCTCTATAAAACACATAATGGGACATCAATGACATGTGTTAGTGTATTCTAAAATATATGTTTTACTGAAATAACGTATGTTATACAAATCGTAACACATGTTAGTTGAGTATATACTAACATGTGTTAGCATCACTAACATGTGAAAGGGCGTATACTTACATGTGTTAGTTGGGCTCCCCAACTAATATGAACCCTAACACCTGTTAGTTAGGCATATACTAGCACGTGTTAGCATCACTAACATGTGAAAGGGCGTATACTTACATGTGTTAGTTGGGCTCCCCAACTAATATGAACCCTAACACCTGCTAGTTAGGCATATACTAGCATGTGTTAGCATCACTAACATGTGTATAAAAAAATAGACATATACCCTATACGAGTTCATAACAATTTCACTTGCCAAAAATTTATTTAATAGAATATAAAAATTATTTAAACACCCTATTCACCAAAAGATTAAAAATTTATAATCTTTATAAAAAAACATCACTTACCACAGCCACATCACCAACGCCGCCTTCTTCCAATAGCCTACTCGTGAAAACCCACACTGAAACAGATACACATGTTAGTTTGGGATCCTTAAAAACATAATGGGACATCACTAACCTGTGTTAGCATGTACTAACATAAAAAGACTAAAAATTTATAATCTTTATAAAAAAACATCACTTACCACAGCCACATCACCAACGCCGCCTTCTTCCAATAGCCTACTCGTGAAAACCCACACTGAAACAGATACACATGTTAGTTTGGGATCCTTAAAAACATAATGGGACATCACTAACCTGTGTTAGCATGTACTAACATAAAAAGACTACAAATTTATTCATCAATCACATGTGATCCATCAACCTCATGTCCCCAATCCAATAAAAATATAACACAAACAAAATAATAATAATAAAAAAAATAAAAATGGTTAACATAAGTTTTTTTTTTTCATTCAAGCATTTGATCAAACACTTGGTGTGCAACCAAAAACTA
Source organism: Ambrosia x helenae (assembly GCA_030844895.1). Taxonomy (NCBI): domain Eukaryota; kingdom Viridiplantae; phylum Streptophyta; class Magnoliopsida; order Asterales; family Asteraceae; genus Ambrosia; species Ambrosia x helenae. Next base: position 57,636 of record JAUTDX010001889.1, read on the forward strand.
TCCCCAAAAAAAATTATTATTATTATTCTAGCAAAACCCAAAACCTATTTCACTAAACCCAAAACATAACAACTATACAAATTATAAGATATTCAAATCATAGACTATAGTGTGAGAAATACCTATTATATTATGTAAAAAAATAAATAGCTTAAGAAAAAAAAATGGTTGACAATATTCATTTTCTGTCAAGATTCTCAAGACAGACTTGTGCATCGATACTTTGAAACTCTTTCAACAAATTTACTATAATATCATCGCCGTTATAATAATAATAATAATAATAATAATAATAATAATAATAATAATAATAATAATAATAATAATAATAATAATAATCGTTCTTCTCGTTCCAGATCCACCCGAGACGACTCTAGTTCTCGATCTAGATCTAGATTTCCAACTCTAACTCCAGATCTAGAGAGGAGATGGAAGAGGAGAGAGAGAGAGAGAGAGAGAGAGAGAGAGAGGAGGGGGGAGACAGTACCGACGGTCAGATGTGTAGTTGCCGGAGCTTCCATTGTCACCAAAGCTTGATGCCGGAGCAGCGTTCATCTGATGTGCCAGATCAGCGTTCATCAGTTGGTCGTCTTCGATGCTCTGTTTTTAGCAGAAGGTTTGTTGATGCTTTGTTGTGGTGGTGGTGGTGGTGGTGATGGTGGTGGTGGTTTTAGAGAGAGATAGAGAGGGGGATGGTAGAGAGAGGGTAGAGAGAGGAGGGTTCTGAATTTGAATTTGAGAAAATGAAATGAAGAGAGAGAGGGGGGAATAATATTTATAGGGAGAGAGAGAAAGAAGATAATGTAAATGTCCAAATTACCCTTTTTAATATTATAATATATTAGATGGTGTGGTGCAATAATAACCACACAATGGGTTTTCTTGAGTTTTTTCATTTAGGAAGGTTTTCTCCCTATACTTCCACTATATATATATATATATATATATATATATATATATATATAGAGATTGAGGATTGTCACACCCTTAAATTCCACTTGCATGGGTATTAGCGCGAGGCACGTGACACACCAGGATGCCAATATTCATGATAAGACCCTCTTTACGCTTTCTCTTTCTACTCGCTTCTGCCAACGGTCACAATAAACAACCTCTATATGAAGTAAAAGTTACTTAATGTCATAATTGAATAAAGAATGCATAAAATCTAAATAAAAATAATAAGGAAGACAGAATCAATGAAGTTTTGCTTTATTTTCACTGAAAATTATTTTCACTGGAAACTTGAGTATGGAGTAGATCTTTTTGGAGTTTTCTATAATATGAAAGCGAGAAACTCCTTTCTTTTTCTTTATTTGACCTACTTTAGGCGGATGAAAAGGAAACTTTCACGTTCGATTTTGAGAAACCAAACCAACGGTTTAGAGTTTAAAAGTACAGGGGAAGCAATTTAAACGTTTACAACCATAAAACCTAAGTTATAGAAGTTTCAAAATTGAAGTAGCATAATGTTCATGAAATAGATGCAAAGACGTCGTGGGACTCCAGTGCGCCTTAGACCCGCTGCTACATTAGCGACCTAAAAAAACATGCTAAGTATGTCAACATACTATGCTAGTGAGTTCACAGGTTTTATGTTCGCAGTAAAAGTAAGTGTTAGAATACCAGATCCACATAAACCTTACATCTATATCTGATGCTAGCTAGACGTCGTTACAAGTTACTTAAGCGTTATGAACCATTGTTGATTGGTAGTAATAAGTATGCCTCGTTTCCCCATCACCGGTCATCACCAAGTGACGTAATGTTAGATAAAATAAATATGCACCTGTGCGACCTCCAGTCTACACGGGTGGGGCTTGTCAGGCCCAATAGATATATTCACACTTTCCCCGCTATGTTCCACATATTCATGGTTCAAACTGTTAGGAGGACTTTAGATAAGTCGCTTAGTACGCAAGTGATATAATGTAAACTATGTGATCTACCGTGTTTGTATTTGAGTAGCATGTTTCCCCCAACAGGAAAATAGTAAAAAGAGCCGTGAACCTCACCTTAGGTTGCGTCTACTGAATAGCTATAAAATTAGATATGTGATAGTTTCAATTACCGGACACCTATCATAAAATGTCTATAAGTGTTTGACCGATGACATGTTGGTCTAATAACCATTGGTTGTCCACACCATGACTTTGTATGTTTGCATAAGTGTTTGACGTTGACACGACCTCACAAGACTAGACATCCCGTTGGTGACCACAATATCAGTTTAACGGTCACATGTAAGTTATCTGGTAACCGTACATGTAAAACACGTAAATTTGCATGTTATGAGTCATATCAGCATGTTTCACACGAAGGGGTCACAATTATACACAAAGAGGTCATAATTCTACACGAATGGGTCATCTCTAGGCGAAAAGGTCACAACTGGGCGAAGGAGTCATCACTAGGGCGAAGGGGTCTCACAACAGGGCGAAGAGGTGACCCTTTGCCACTGCATGTGCTATGCCCCATTTTGTAGCGCGAAACCCCTCGAATCGATCCAGAAACTTGCCGATTCACGACCAATCGATAACAAACCAATACCCTAGCCTATTCTCATCATGAAGCACCTTGCCGAATCAGGTTTCATGCACAATTAGCAATTTTTCCAAAAAGGGTAATATCATGAATATGTCACATCATGCATGGATTTGTTGCCAAAATAAGCAAATAATCAGATTTCATCATCAAATCATGTTCATGAAATCATCAAACTCAGTTATGACTAATCTGACATGAATCTTAACCTATCATCATCATCAAAACAATCATATCAAACCCTAAATCTCTAGAAAATCCCCAAATGGGTCAAAACTCATAACATATCATATTCAAGCCGAAAACACCTTAAACAAGCTTCTAAGACTTCAACAATCAACATATCAATATCATGTTATCATTATAGCAACAAATAACACAAAGCCCTAATTATTAGATCACAAACATCATTGTAAAACTTGGGTTTTTTTGTCATAAAACTAATTTAATGGTTTAGATCTTTTTTAGGATGTTTTTTAGGAAAGTTTTTATTTATGAAAACACTTTGAAATCAACTCTGGACATCAAGGGATTATGAAAACAATATCAAAATAAAAGGAAAAGATGTCGGATATGTTACACACCTTAGATCTAAGCTTGGTTATGTATTTGTAAGTGTTTTAGGCTAGTAATCGATGGTTTTAAGGCATAAACTTGTTCTCAGAGGTTGGGGCTGAAAGTGACCACTTTGGGGCGAGTTAGGGTTTGTGAAATGATGAAAACATTTTAAAACGAGGTATTTATACATGATGGGTCTGTAGGTGCCGCGAAGGGGTCTGCCCTTCGCCTGGTTCCCCGTCCCTTCTCCCAATCTCCTAATTCGCATCCGAAACACGCTTTATCATATAATTTCACATAAACATGTATCCCTAAGTAGGGCCAGCCCTGAAAATTCAGATGCCTGGGCCGAGCCGCGAAATATGTGCCCCTTAGTCTTAGGTCTTTTAAACAATGTTTTCATAACTGAAGCGGACGTTGAGCCGGTGTCCTTGCCGGTTCCATAGTTGGACCAGTCAAACCGGATATAGAACTGAAAGTCTCGTAATAATTATAAAACTTAATATGTTTGACTAATTGGCTCATAAAAAAAAAACACCATTTCTTAAAATTTCATAATAATTTGAAGGGTCATTATTTTATGTCTAGACTTCAAAAGTTTTTTAATAAAATGAATTTGACTTGTTTCATGTGCAAAAGCCTGAGACAATTACTGTTTTGTAGTACTACTATATATTAAAATTTGCTCCAAAAGCTACACAATTAATGTACCACAACGCAAATCTCAAGTAATACACTTCAACTATTTTTTTTAATTCTGTCGTATCCTCCCAAACTAGTTTATCATGCATGACTTATCTTCTTCCTTATCTACTCTTCACCTTCTTGCATTTATAACCAGTGATGTTCAAGATGAGATCTTTTTTGGGTCGAAAACAAAAAGAAAATACTTGCAGAAAGAAAACCGAAAACAATGTATTTTTGGCTTAAAACTTAAAATGAGATTTTTTTTATAAAACTTTTCTTTTTATTACACAAAGAAATTTAACTAAACATAAACTAAGAGTTTCTGTTTGTCTAAATAAATTTCTCAAAAGTCAGTTACCCTTATCTTTTATATTAGAACATTTTAAATGTATAGAATTCATTTTTTTAGTTTCTTTTGTATAAAATTCTTACATAGTTAATTTTTCAATTATATGCCTTTATAATTACTAATATATTTTTTTTATGTTTTTAATCAATGTAAAATAATTATTAGGTTTTATACACAATGAATCAAACAGATACCTATCAAATATCCGCTTTAACTAGCGGATGATTTAACTAGTTACACAATATACAGAAAGATAAAATGAAGAAGGGTGTAGCAATAAAATTTTGAGGGTTTGATTAAGGCTTTGTCTATTTGAACAACCTTGATTTCTATTTGGACACCCTAAGTATGCCTCATATTGGTCTATATGAGGCATACTTACGTCAAAAAGCTGCACACAAACTTCAAAGGAATCTCAGACCTTAAACTTCGTGCCAATATGCCTCATATTGGTCAATATGAGGTATATCATAGTCAAGTATGCCTCATATAGTTCAATACGAGGCATATTAGGGTCTTTTTATTATTTTTTTGTATTTTTATTTTTATTGTTTTTAAATAACTAAAAATACTAAATTAACTTAAAAAAAATCCAAAAATTGACGAAAAGTTAGTTATATTCATTCCAAACATGTTTTGTTTTTCAAACACGTTTTTTCGAACACGTTTTTTTTCGAACACGTTTTTTATTTCAAACATGTTTTTTCAAACACGGTTTTTCGAACACGTTTTTTTTAAACAAGTTTTTTTTCGAACACGTTTTTTTTCGAATACGTTTTTTTCGAAAAAAAACGTGTTCGAAGAAAAAACGTGTTCGAAAAAAATCGCGTTCGAAAAAAAAACTTGTTCGAAAAACAAACGTGTTCGAAAAAAAATGTGTTCGGAAAAAACGTGTTCGAAAAAAAAAAACGCGTTCGGAAGAAAAACGTTTTCGAAAAAAGACGTGTTCGAAAAAACTTGTTTGAATTTTTGGACTGAATATAACTAATTTTTTTTTGTTAATTTTTGGATTTTTTAAAGTTAATTTAGTATTTTTAGTTATTTAAAAACAATAGAAATGAAAATATATAAAAAAAATAAAAAAAGACCCTAATATGGGTCGTATTGCCCAATATGACCCATATCTGGGCACCCCATATCACTTTCCAAGCCCAGTATTGGTACCAATACTAGGCTTGATATGCCACGTATTGCCCAATACTAAGCATATCAAGGCTGTTTTTATTTTTTTTAATACAATATTATTGTTTAAAAAATACTAAAATTACTTTTAAAAATCCCAAAAAATAAAAAATAAAGTTTTAATGATTTGAACACTATTTTAAAAAAAATTAGATGTTTTTGTTACAAAGACGAGGCATATTCGTTTTTTAATTGTTTGGTTTGTTTTTGTTGGTTTTGAAGATGTTTGTTTTCTTTTGTTTAAAATGTATTAAATACTACGATTAATCGACTTAAAAAAACATTTTCTCAAACAAATCTTATAACTTCTTCAAACTTTGTATTGTTTATATAATTTCTTCAAACTCACCAAAACAAAACAAACATCTTCAATACCAACCAAAACAAAACCAAACAAAAGAAATATTTTTTATAAAATAATAGTTGTAACAAAAAGTTGTAATTTTATTAAAATAACATTGGAATGAATATAACTAACTTTTCGTCAATTTTTGGATTTTTTTAAAGTTAATATAGTATTTTTAGTTATTTAAAAACAATAAAAATGAAAATATACAAAAAATAAAAATAGACCATAATATGTCTCATATTGATCTATATGAGGCATATTACTTTATTGTTTTCTGTGTTGGTCAACATCAGTTAGCTAGAAGACAAAATTTGTACTTCAATATGCCTCATATAAGTCTATATTAGGAGTATCAACTTTATTGTTTTTTGTGTTAGTCAAAATCAGATAGCTAAAAGACAAAAATTGTACTCCAATATGCCCCATATAGCTCTCTACAAGGCATACATAGGGTGTTCAAATAACTTTTTAGGATGTCCAAATAGTATCACGCTTGATTAATTTTATCCGAAATAAACCACCCAATAAATTTGCATGATGGTTAAACAGTAGTTTGATGGGCTATGACGTGAACATGTCAAAATTGAAAATTGCGATATGGTCAATTTTGGATATATTAAAAAAAAATTTTAAAAAAGAAGCAAAAATTAATAAAAAAGGGTAGCGTGAATGATGATAATACCAAATGGATGATTGATTGCACGTGTGGGTACGTGGAAATGGAATCCCGTGCAACTGTCTTTTTCTTTTACAGGAATGCCCAACATGCTTTATTTACATAAAACTATTATTTAATTATTAATCTACATAATTATTTACAAATAATCATGCTCTTCAAACCAATGATTTCGTATTCTTCTTTTTTTTTTTTTTAACGACGGATTTTATTAAAACGGCTAGCCAGGAGCTAAACAAAATCAAAGAAAATTACAAGGTTCATACAAAATCAAAGGCACACCAATCAGCCCATTCTACATCATACAGCCTAGCCCGATGCTTAACCCAATGAAAGCTTGAACTCTTAATGTCCGCCAGTAGTCTCGTGATGTTCAGTCTTTTGTTGGAGAAGACAGCTTCGTTCCGTGCTTTCCATAGCCACCAACATGCTATAAGGACAAGCGCTTGGATCAACTTTCTTTTAGCTATCGACCCAGGTGAGTGTTTATGAAGCAGGAGCAGGTCACTAACAGAGAAAGCGAAAATCGGTGGGATCTTCAGCCAAGCCGATATCATTTGCCACACTATGGAACAGACGTGACAGGATGTAAGAAGGTGTTCCGTGGTTTCTTCTTTTTCAGAGAAGAGAGGGCATAGGAGATTTGGAATGTTGATGTTTCTTTTTGGGGACCCATTTGTTCCATTCAAACGGCTGTGAATGAGCAGGAGCAGAGGAGGCCGAAAGTAACTTTCTAACCGACTTCATCGAAAAAACACCGCTGCTATCGGCCATCCATTCCCATTTGTCTTCCTGGTTGTTCGGCGTTAAGCTGGACAGCAGGGTCAGAATGGACTGCAAGTCCACTTGTTCCTGACCTGCAGCCGACGATCGATGCCAGAACCACCTGAGCTCCAGCCCTGCAGCCGATGCACGACTCCTGTCGCTGACCAAACACCCCTTTTGTTTTTCCAGCGCATACAAAGCTGGAAATTTGCTGGCTAATGGTTCATCTTCAGCCCACCGATCTGTCCAAAATTGGACGGAGTTGCCATTACCGATCTGTCCCTTGATTAAGTTGCAGCAGTTAACATGTTCTCGAAGTCCAACTTATTTTTTAGCGATGTTAGACCACACACCCGAGAGCCCCTTTTTTGAGGGAAGATAGTTTCCATATTTCTTGTTAAAGTGAATACACTGGATAACCATCCTCCATAACCTTCCATCTTCATTCTTGTATCTCCAAGCCCATTTCGCAAGCAAAGCGGCGTTCATGTCTTTGAGAGCACCGAAACCCACCCCCCCCCCCCATTTTCCACTTTATCGACCACAAAATCCCATTTAACCCAACTCATTTTATTCTTCTCCGCAGAACCGCCCCAAAAGAATCTCTTTCTCAACCTCTCTAGCTTTGAAATAACATTACCCGGGGCATGATATAGCAAGAAATAATATAGTGGAAGGGAGTCAAGGACTGACTTGATCAAAGTTGCCCTTCCACCAATGGAGAGAGTGGACGCTTTCCATAAGGATAGTCTAGCTTCAAACGTTTCAATGACCGGTGCCCAATTGTTGAACTTGTTCACGTTACCCCCCCCCCCCCACCTTGAGCCCCAAATAAGTGAAAGGATGCGCCCCGACATTGCATTTAATGAGGGCAGCCATGTGTTCATTTTCAGCCATGGATACTCCAATGCCATAAAAACACGATTTCCCCAAGTTGACCTTAAGACCCGAGACCAAATAGAAGCATCTCATGAGCCTATGGATGTTTTTGACATTTTGTTCCGACCAATCACCCAAGATCATAACATCATCCGCGAAAATGAGATAGGTGATGGAAGGACCACCGTTTGGCAATGGAATACCATTTATCGTGCCCACGAGCGAAGCGTTAATAAAAAAACTAGACAATGCTTCCATGGCAAGGATGAAGATGAAGGGTGAGAGTGGGTCGCCTTGTCTCACACCCCTAAAACATTGGAATTCTTTGGTCGGTGATCCATTAACAAGGATGGATGATCGAGAGGACGAGAGGATTCCTCGAATCCAATCTCTCCATTTATCGGGGAAGTTCATTTGCCTTAGGACCGAGTCAATGAAAGCCCAACTAATGGAGTCAAAATCCTTTTCGAAATCAATCGCGCTTTACCCAAGAGATGACTTCATTAGTGATAAGTGGACCATCAAGTATGTTTCTATCTTTGAGATACGTCGATTGTTCTTCGGAGATGATAGAGCCAATAACCGTCTTGAGCCTATTAGCAAGCACCTTAGAGATGACTTTACTAATACACCCAATAAGGTTGATTGGACGAAAATCATTGAGATTGGATGGATCAATAACTTTCGGGATAAGAATAATAAATGATGAGCTACACCCACGGCTAATGTTACCGGTAGCGTGGAATGTATCATGATGTTGAAAAAATCATGCCCCAAGATATCTCAAAAGTGTTTGATAAACGTGAAGTTAAATCCATCCGGTCCCGGCGCCTTGTCCCCACCACAATCCCATGCCGCATTTTTAACTTCCTCGAACAAAAAGTCCGAAGTAAGAAAGTTACCCTATTCAGTAGATAGCTTCTTGATATGGCGACAATGGAAAGATGGTCTAGTGTGAACCGGTTCATCAAACTTGCTTTCAAAGAACCTGCGGACTTCGCATTTAATAACCGTGGGGTCGTCACACCAAGCGCCATTGATCATGAGCCCGTTGAGCCTGCTTTTGGATATCCTGCTGTTAATAAAACCGTGGTAGAAGGCTGAATTTTCGTCTCCTTCAATGGCCCATTTGACCCGGGATTTTTGCTTTAAATCTTGGAGCATGTTGTCCTTGATATTCAAAACCAAGTTTTTATGATGCTGGTAGTCCATAAGTTCTTCATCGGAGAGATCTCTATGTTCACAAATTTCATCAAGTTTCTCAGCCGCTGCCAAGGTTGAGTTCAAATCAGCCCCGTCCACCCGTTTCTGACTTTTGTTCCATTCTTTAATCCTTTCCTTGACCTTTTTTAGCTTCTCAGCGAGGAAAACATCTGGGGGCACAATATGTTGAAAAGCCTCAACAGAGGAGCGAACCAAATCGTCAAACCCGGGTTTTTCTAGCCATGAATTAAAGAACTTAAAAGGAATGTGTCCGAAGTCCACATCCTTGGTGATAAGAATGAGGGGGTTGTGGTCCGAAAGATGTCTGGGCAAAGCTCTTAAAGTGGCTCTTGGTCATAACCCCCAAAATTTATCACAAACAAGTACACGATCGATCTTGCTCAGCTTGTTGCCCCTGTCTTCTCTCCTTGTGAATTTGCTCCCATTCATTATGTATTCAGCCAGATTAGCGGAGTGTATGAAACTGTTGAAATCAGCCACCGAAGTCGCGTCGAAAACCGTGTTCCGCCGCTCCTCCGGCGATCTGACCTGGTTAAAGTCCCCGAGCATAACCCAGACACCCCCTTTCAATTCTTTGATACAGCCAATCTCCTCCCATAAAGACCTCTTGGCAGCAGGGGTTGTGGGGCATAAACATTTAAAACATGAAAATCATCATTCATACCTTTGATTTTGCCAGAGACGAGTAAGAAATGTCGATGTTTAGTGATGTCTGATTTGTAAAAAGTATTAGGGTCCCAAATACAAGCCAGAACACCAGATCTTCCATCCGAGTTAACCCATTCTGCTTCAAGCTGGGAATTACCCCAGAAGCCCAAAAACCTGATTCTACTGCCGTCTGCAAACATGGTTTCTTGGATTGCGATAAAGTGTATGCCTTGGTCCCTTTTAATGTCTTTGATCCAGCCCGCTTTATGAGCGTTGCCCACACCCCGAATGTTGATGGTTAGGAAATTCATTGAGGCACCGTTGTTTGCCCTTCCCCCATGACCATGTCACTTGTAAGAGAGGAGAAATTACTTACCTCCATACCAACGATACATCCAACCTCAATAGTGGCTTTGATCTCTTCCGAATGACTATCTTTGGCATTAGCTTCTACACCCATTATTGTATTATCAGCTCCTGAATTAGATCCCGGGTCGACTTCGACAGTGTAGTTATCAACGGCAATATCGGATGGTACGGGAACAGGGTCCATATCGATCGGTACCAGTTGTGGTGTAGGCAGGGGGTGAGGGTGTGGGGGAAGAGGAAAGTGAAAAGGGGTAATGGGGTTCACAAGTTGATCAGGACCATCCGAGTGATGTCTCCTTTTTTTTGATGGTTGTAATGGGCCGGAGCTATTAGGTGTGACATCCCCCATTGTTGGGCTAGACAAAGTATTGGGCCTGTTTTTAATCTTGAATCGCCTACATCTTTTGGAACTTGGACGTGGAGTATTATTGCAAGTGGGCTCAAAGAAAAAAAAAATCCCATTATCATTCCTGACATTCTCATGATTGGTGGAATCATTGACATTGGGAGACATAACATTGGAACCATTCATGTCTTTAAGATTCGCCGCCTCAGTACCCGAAACATTAAATGAAGCCTTTTCATCTCCCGATGTGTCTTTTGGTTTATCATCCTTTGGAACTTCCGACACCGCAGCATTGGCTTCCGGCGAACATTTTTTCTCAGCATCGTCATCTTCATGCAACGAACCAGAAGGTCCAACCACCTCGACATGTGGCATGACAGCCGATTGGAAGGGTGTGACGTAACCACACTTTGGTAGACCTTGTCCACCAAGCAGGAAGTCCGGTACCCAGTCACGCATAACTTCAGCAATCCAGACAGTATGTACGTGATCATTCAAAGTGATGGAGATTTCATCTCTGATTTCGGAACCATAGTCAACCAGTACAACCACGATTTCAAAGGATAGGCAGCAGTCATTTGCATCCGCCGGTGGTGGGTACAAGACCCTGCCATAGTGATTCCCAATCCGATAGAACGCGTCTCATCCCCACATGTGCATGGGAACGCCATCGATACGCAACCATGCAATTCTTTGATGTTGCACCGGCTGGCCTTGCCACTTCTCAACAGAGGAGAACCATTTCGATTTTTTTCCATCGTAGTAGGAGAGGAAAGCTTCGGAGTATTCCCCTTTGGTAAAAGACATTAGTTATTTTAGCCCACCCACATATCTAATGTCGGCCAAGTATTTGCTTGTATTCTTGAGGATCTCGTGCATGTTGCAAAGGATGTGGAGGTCTTTAGCCTCCACCAGAAGAGAAGCGTTGGACCATGATAGAGCAGCCGTGGACGTTTTCCCCGGTAGGTCAATCGTCACTTTAGGTTTGTCCTCAACGCCAGACACAATGTTACGAAATGACTTTGACCCGAATGTGTTGTTTGCAGCCCCCCCCCCTTAGGTTCCTCGGAAGTTGGTTGGGCTTGATACACCGGCTGCGGCTGTTTTGGTGTTTCGGCTTGAGGCTGGAAAGGTTTGCCATCCCGTCGAAATTTTGCTTTGTCAACACTAAGTTTCGCACCCATTAATCTAACTTTGTTGAGTACTTGTACAAGCTTCTTCATATCACCTATGTTTTCGTACCTGATGAAGGCGAATTTGTAGCCCCCAGGGACAGTCTTCCGGGGAATGAAGACATCCACTAGGTCTCCGAAGTGTCTAAACTCGTTCCAAACATCTCCCTTAGAACAGTAGGAAGGAATGTTGGAGACATGGAATGTTGTTGCCTTGTCAAACTCGAATCTTTGTTGCTTGGTATTGGTCTTTTTCTTTCTTCTTCTTCCGGTGGCTGTTTGCCAATCTTGATCGCTGCCCCCGTGTTCTCTCTCCATGACTATTAAATTCGTATCATTTTAGTTCTGATAGGAATAATTCGTTGATTTGTAAAATTTGCTTTTTTGATATACATTTAGTTCTGAAATCATTTTATCAGGTTATTATTATAGAGAAAGTAGTGGGTACAAAGTTTCTTAACATAAGTGTAAAAAGCCACTAGAATTTGCCACCTGTCAATTTAACCTAACCACAGTTAAAACACGATTAACCTATTTTTCTTCTTCACTGATCTAAACTTTCAGAACACAAACTAACCCATCCTCCTTTCTCAACTTCATCGATCGAAATCTGACCACCACCACCACCACAACCACCTACCGCCGATATATAATCTTTTGAGGTTAAAACTATCAGAATCCACAAACCTGCAGTAACAGCACCACCAGGGGAACTAAGATACATATTAATAGGCTTCGAAGGGTTCTCCGATTCAAGGAACAGAAGCTGAGCAACAACAATGTGTGACGTGACATTGGAAATGGGACCGTTAATAACAACAATACGTTCTTTGAGGAGACGAGAGAAGATGTCGTAAGCTCTCTCTCCACGTGACGAGTGCTCGATTACCATCGGGATTAGACTGTACGGACGACATTGGTTGGTTAAAATGGGCCGCCTTGTTGTTGTTGATGATGCAAGTCGGGTGAAAAGCTATATGTTTCATTGTTGTGGGTGTGGCCATACATTGTGTTTGGAGAATTAAGTTGCCGTGGTAGTGAAAAGAAATGTTCTAACAAAACAAAGGCAAAGTAACTGATCTGATAAGGAGCTGTGATATCAAGGGAGTTGTTGCAAACAAAGATTGAAAAGAGTAATGGTGGTGGGGGAGATATTCAAGATCAAGTGAGATGGATGATAATAGTAATAATAAAGTGCGTCCAAAAGATTGAAGATATTGGAAACATGTGCGTTTAAAATTTGTAAAAGGCACGTTTAAAATTTTCAATGAGTGCGTCCAAAGTTTTAATGAGTGCTTCTAACATTTCAATAAGTGCTTCCAAACTTTTTAATGAGTGCTTCTAAATTTTCAATGAGTGCTTCCAAACTTTTTAATGAGTGCGTCCAAATTTTCAATGAGTACTTCTAAATTTTCAATGAGTGCTTTCAAACTTTTTAATGAGTGCTTCTAGATTTTCAATGAGTGCTTCCAAACTTTTTAATGAGTGCTTCTAAATTTTCAATGAGTGCTTCCAAACTTTTTAATGAGTGCATCTAAATTTTCAATTAGTGCTTCAAAACTTTTTTTTAATGAGTGCTTCTAAATTTTCAATGAGTGCTTCCAAACTTTTTAATAAGTGCGTTTAAATTTTATACAACGAGCGCGTTTAAAATTTGTTAGTGCGTTTAAAAGTCTCTGTTTTCACCAATTTCATCTTCTTCATCTGCAACTTTTTTTAACCTAATTTTTATGTTTAATCATACTTATTATACTTATTGAAACAAAATCGAAAGTATTTTACAACTATTACGAGCGTTTATTCATAATTTGTATGGTTTTTCGTATGATTATATCTTTTCAGTGTAAATCTCTGTTTTTATAATTTTTTTCGTTTTCGTTCATTGTAATCGAATGTTTTTTGTTATTTTGATTGTGTAATCATTCAGATTGGTTTAATAGATTTTCAATTGTTGAAAATTTTTTGTTTCGTTACGATTTGAAAAAAAAATTTGACGTTTTTCATAATTTACCCTTGGTTAGTTTAAACCAAGTATGATTAGGGTTTTTAATCTGCATCCAGACATCTTGTTAATCTAATGGCTGAGATTGCTTCTTACGTTAAGAAGCTTTGTACGTTATCTCTCCTCATTATTGTAATATGTTTGAAAAAATAGGAAATTACAGCCGTTGAAAAAATAAATAAAAGAGGAAACGATTTGTTATGGTTTAGTTTACACTTTCGGCGTTGGTTTTTATAATTTTCCCTAACAGAAATGAAGGAGCATTATGTGTTGAAAGATTAAATTTCTGAAGAAAGCTTTTGCCTCTAGTTTAGTTTTTTATAAAGCATAATATTTTTATATGTAACTCTTAACTTAAACATACAATTTGTTTTAATATTTTTTACCATTCGTAATAGTAAATGCCCCTAAGGGCATTTTTTGTCACATCACATTATAACGCCCATTCAAATAATGTGTAATGGTTAACGCCACTTAATACTCTTTTAATTATTAATTTCTATATTTTTTCTCTTCATTGGGCATTATACTAGAAATATCCTTCTCTTATCATGCCCATATAATGCTCAAAGAGACGGTGTTGAGAGCGTCATCATGCTCATTCATACCCCTATAATGGTCATTACTATGGTCTAAACGCATTTTAGTTTGTATGGCTACATTTTTACACGTTGAAGAAGATTTGGATGGTCCAAAACATCACATATTTTTGTCATGTTAGATGGAATATTATTGCATGGTTATATACCACATATTCATAATTGTTTTTGTGCAACATTTTAGCAGATAAAGAAAGGATAAACTAAATCAAGATATAATAAACTTTATACATGATTTTTCTATTTTTTTCTGTATGTTGTGAAACACTCAAACATACATAAATATATCCAACTTTAATTCTTTTTTCCATATATTGGTAATACCTTTACAACAGATAATGAGTTCTTTTTCTTCTTTATATTTCTAAATGCTTTTTTTTTTCTTCCGAAAATGCTATTTTTTTTAAAGAACATAAAGAATATCTCTCCTCGGCTACGTGGTTTGCTTTTCAAACAAAAAATGTTCGCAAAAAAATTGGTTGGGCTAGAGAAAAATGATTTTGTTGGAAAACGATGACCGGGTGTTAACCTTCGATAACAGGTCACTTATATTGAACTTTAATTAAATTAGAGTTTGTTATATAGTATAAGTTTAATATAGGCTTAGGTTAACATGACTCCCAAAATTAAAGAGAGATAAGGAGGTTGGGGCACTCCTGGAAAAATTATCGAGCCTCCACCCATGACCCAACCCCACCTTGCCACATCAAAGTCAAACAACTCTACCTTGATTTTGGTGAAATAAAGCTTACCGGTCGGTTACTTCTTATCAAGAGGTGGGTGTTATCGAACGACAGTGAACGATAGCTGAGTGAAGCTACTCGATGAGTGCCCCGTTCCCCCTAAGAAAGATGGGTATACCTATATTAACACCATTAATATATATATAACTAGTATTACTTCCGCGCGCGTTGCGGCGCGCTAAACCGACGGAAGTTTGTATTGGATTTAAGTAATACATTTCCGGACATTGACGGTCACCGTATTGTTTAGGTATAATAATTACGTCTTTTTTTGTCACTGACTTTGATGTAATATTTAAAAAACAAAAAACACTTGTTAAAATGGAAAAATAAACAAAGTACCTCCCCAAAGGTTTGAACCTGGGACGTTGGCTAAGAAAACATCACGACAAACCACTCCACCACCAACACATCTTGTCTCTTGAAATGAAACCATAAATATATATTGTTTAACAAAGTTTAAAAAAAAAAACCCCACCAAATCGCCTCCCCCAAGACTCGAACTTGGGACCTTGGACAACTAAACCACACCACAAACCACTCCACCACCAACACATTATGTTTTCAATTGAAACCATTTATATATATAGTTTAACAAAGTTTAAAAAAAAAAAAAAAAAGGCCCAGCAACCCGCCTCCCCCCAAGGATTCGAACTTGGGACCTTGCACAACAAACCAAACCACAATACCACTCCACCACCAACACACTTTTGTTTATGAATTGAAACCATTAATATATATGGT
This sequence comes from Ambrosia x helenae, assembly GCA_030844895.1. Lineage (NCBI taxonomy): Eukaryota > Viridiplantae > Streptophyta > Magnoliopsida > Asterales > Asteraceae > Ambrosia > Ambrosia x helenae. The sequence continues at coordinate 73,472 of JAUTDX010001889.1, forward strand.
ATAACAAAGTTTAAAAAAAATAAAAAAATAAAGGCCACCGCCCCTCTCAACCAATGGGAGAGGGGCTGGCACTATTCACGGCAGTTTCCAATAATACATATATAATAAGCTTAAACTTTATGGGAGAAAAGACTACATCAACCACTAACAAATCTAAGAATCTTTTCAAATCTAAGAATTTTTGTCATGGAGTGCAAACTAATCACAATCTTACCACATGATTACTGTACTTTGATTGTTTTTGAACGAGAGGATAGTTTTTAAATGCCAGTTGATAAAGAACTTCAAGCTAACAATGCCAACTATATTATTTATAGGGTGTTAATATTGATACACACCTTCCCTATATAGAGGGGAAGAGGTGTCCCAATATTAATTTGGGTTGTCATAATAAGATCACCAATTTTTAATCTTTTACAAGTACTTGTATATTTTAAATAGGTTAGCAAGAAGCTAGATACCAAATCAAAGAAACAAGTTATAGAAAATTAAACTTACACCAAGCACTCCAAACCAACATATCAATATTACCTAAATACTTGTATAAATACCTCTTAAATCCTTCTTTCTCTATTTATCATTAAGATCATTTACAATTAGGGTTGGCATAACAGGTTACACTAACCTGTTAAGACACGAACACGAAACCTGTAAATACGAACACGACATGAAATCTAATTGTGTCATTTTTTTCAAACACGAACACGAACCTATGTATAACAGGTTAACACGATAAGACACGATAAGGAACACCTAGTAAAATAAGTTAACACGACAAGACATGGCAAAACATGATAAGAAACACGATAAGACCTGTTAAGACGCAAACACGATAAGACCTGTTAAGACGCAAACACGATAAGACCTGTTAAGACGCGAACACGATAAGACACGAACACAAAATAGGTAAAACACGAACACGACACGAAAATAAACAGGTCTTAACGTGTCAACCTGTCATAGACACGAAACCTGTTAAAATTGTATAGGTTCGTGTTAGGTTATCGTGTTCGTGTCTGAATTAACAGCCCTCTTTACAATAGGGTTTAGGGAGACTTAAGGACACATGTGCCTTATGTGACAGCGAGAATGCTCAAAGACGCACATGGCCCATGGGGCGGCTCAGTCATCGTCATCATCATCATCATCATCATACTCAGTTAATCCCACCTATAGCAAAGCTAAGGTAAGGTCTGAGGAGGGTAAGATGTAGACAACCTTACCTCTATCCCTAAGAATAGAGAGGCTGCTTCCAGTGATGGGGCGGCTCAGTCCTTGAACGTATTTTGGGGAAGGGTGGTTAAAAACAGGAGATAGTGAGCACGAGACAATTTATTTATTTAAATTTGTTTTTCTATATTGTTATCTTTTTTCTTTTTTTTTTAAATAAAATTTAAGACGTATTTGTAAAATTTACTATATTATAATACATGAGGCAATGATAGTTTAAGATACCCATAAGTTTAGAACTTTGTCTATACTATATTACAAAGCATCTAGGAAGAATACTGTGAAAATTTAAGTAATTACAACATTTTATACTTATGGTATAACAACTTGATGAAGTTAGTAAGGGCTAATATGGTCTTTCTATATAAGCATTAAGTTGATAAATAAATTGTTGGATAAATTGATAAATACAATTAAATTGCTTTGAATTATATAGTAGTAATATCCCATGAAATTCTTGTAACATAATAGCAATTAAAAAAAAGAAAGTGAAGAGATGCAACTCATTTTAAAATTAAATGATTTAATAATTAGTTGAAAAAAAGTAAAGAGACAACAAACTCTTATAAATCAAGTTTCTTTGTTCATAAAAAATAATGGTTTCTGTTTGAATACATCGAAAGACGTAAATGTGTTTCGGCAAGTAAGGCTACTAAAGTGTTGTATGTTTTGTCTCTGCTTTGGTTATGTTTGTATGCATTTTTGGATTTTATTTTAAATAGATGACTTGTTTTTGTTCATAGAAGACATCATTGTCTACTCTTATTCCCATTTGATGATGTTGTAGGAGCTCCAACTATTATAAACATGTATATGTATGTATTGTGGTATATATTTTTTACATCATTTTTCTTTTCCTTCAGTTTGACAAACACCTATTTTATCTTAGCCATCATAACCTCGTCAAATATAATAAGAGATTTAGATTAACTTTATCATCTAATCATGTATGATAACTATATCATAGTGGGGAGTTAAAATGAGATCAATGTTGATAATGTTTTTTTTATATATACTATAGGGTTAGAACTCGTGAATAAAGTATACATACAAATGATGTGGTCAATAGAAAAACACAAAAATCAATACTTAGTCTCATATGGTGGACAAACATATATTTATGTTAAGATATGAAAATTTTAACAATGCATAGATAAATTATTCACATCTAATCGATTATCATAGGTTTACGGATTACATTATGTTGAGGTTTGCTGAAAAATATAAAATACTTGAGTTATGTCTCTTGTTTTATAATGTTTGAACATGGGGGTTTAAATTAACTTATACACATATGATATAGTTTCATAATAATTGTTTATTGAAGAAAAGAAACAAAAATATCCCATGCCTAAAAGAAAGTAAATAAGTAAAAAAATCTTTTGAACTATTATAATTTGTGCTTCTGGTACAATAATACAAATCATGGTTGACCATAATTATTATTCCTATGTATGACGTCATAGACTATGATCATTAATCAATACTGTCACACCCTCAAATTTTCACGTGCAGGGTTTTACCGCGAGGCGCGTGACACACCAGGATCCAAGTCAACGGTCACAACAAACGCCAACTATATGAGGAGAAATACGTAAACCAAACCATGCATGAATCCAAAAACATAATCTCGAAATACAATGGAAGCAACATAAGTTTACAAAATCCCAAGTGAACATAAAACATGAGTTTAAAGTTTGACGACCAAATATGAAATATGATCCTAGACACGAGTGCGACTCCGTGCGCCTAGCCTGACTGCTGCTACCTTAGCGACCTGAGAAAACATGCTAAAAATGTCAACATATAATGCTGGTGAGTTCACAGGTTTTTCAATAAATGTTTCACTAATCCTTTAAAAACCGTTACCGTTAATACTATGCTTGTGTGAACGCTAACTAGGCGTTATGTATATATTACTACTACGGGTGAAACCATTGATGACTGTGATGTTACTGTGTGATACCCTTATTTACGGACTACCGTTACCTCCGGTAGGCCTTGTGTGATCGAGACAATATGCACCCGCCCGACCTCCAACCGTCGAGTGGGGTTTGTCAGGCCCAATAGCGCTATCCACATTTCCCCGCTACATCCCCGTATTAGTGGTTTCTAAGGGACTTTGGTGAACCGTATAGTAATGAAAGGATAGCCATAGTATAACATGAAAATGTGTGTTTCAAAATATGTAAGCATGTTTCTCCCCGAAAACAAAACCAGTAAACTGTGGGGCCGTGAACTCACCTTAGGTTGCGTCTTTTGTTTTTAAAAGAGATCCGACACGTGTGTGATAGCCCCAACTAGTGGCGACCTATCAATGAGTTTACATAAGTGTGATGACTACTAACCTAAAGGCTAACTAGTCCCCGATTGTCCAGATCTTGACTATGTGTGTTTAAAAGTGTGTTTGAATGTTAACCGGACATCCCAAACAGACCCGACATCCCGTTGGTGACCCATTACATCAATTAATCAAGTACATAGAGTTAACATACAAGTTTCAAGCATACAACACTTAGTTTGCATCAAAAATTGCACATATGAAGTCGTAGGGTCGAATCGGGAGTTTTCTGTGTTTGGTTCGACCCAGACAGCCTCTGGTTCGACCCAAACACCTTCCTTCGACCCATTTATAAGTTCATTCGACCTAACATATGTTAATTCAACCTTAACATGTGTTAATTCGACCTAAATCAAGCTCGTTCGACCTAACTGACCCACATTCGACCTGGATGAAGCCAGGTTCGACCCTTGGGGGCTACATTCGACCCCTAGAAGCTACATTCGACCCCACGTGGGTCGAATGAACTCTAGGTTCGATCCCTGCAGCCTTAAACATCCTAAATCGCATCAAAACTATCCGAAAACATCACAAACCATCACGAAACACTGCAGTCAAGTACGAATAACATATTCCTACAAAACCCCACCAATTTAATCCCAAAATCTATCCGTTTTAATACTTACCCAAAATGGTAAAATTATGGAAACGTCACATCATGTATGAAAACTTTACCCAATTAGGAAAATTTCTGAAATCATTCAATAATCAACTCATCATGTTCAGATTATCATGTGAAATAAAACCCCTAACCTTATTACCTATAATAACATCATGAATCAAATCCCTAAATCTATCAAAATCCCCAAAACAAGCAAAATATCATCATCCAACAATTGATAACCTAAAATATCCAAAACCTATCATCCATAGCAGCCCTAGAACCTTTCTATAACATCTATGCAGCACATAATCATCATATAACACATAACACACATAAAAACATCCTTAACACAACATAACACATGTTAACTTGTATGAAAACTCATGCTACATGATTAGGTTTTGTTTAGAAAGATGTTAGGAAGGTTTTTAATGGTGAAAACCATCTTAAAACAGATCTGGACCTTTTGGGTTAAATGAAAATGAATAAAAAATGATTAAAAAGGGTTTTGAATGAAGAACACACCTTAGATCTTTGTTTAGAAGATGTTTGTAGGTTAGATTATGAAAAACAAGAGCAAAAACTCCTTCCCCGGTGATTAAAGTTGATAGAGAGCGTTTAGAGGCGTTTAAGATTTGTGAAATGATGAAAAATGAAAAATGAAAAAGTATGGTATTTATACTGATGCCTCGTTCGACCCTGTACATAGGTCGAAGGAGACTAGATGTGGTCGAATGAAGCTTTTAAGCTTCAGAATGTCTGGTTCGACCCCCCTACAGGTCGAACCAAGACTGGGTATTTTCAGGTTTTCCAGTTTTGTCGTTTTAACGCATTTTAACGCATTTTAACACATTCTAACACATGAACATGCAATCCTAACCTATGTTAAGCATATATAATCATGGATAATCATCTAAACATCGTTTAAACACGTATTTGCATGTTCCCCATCCATATACAGATCAATTCATGTTTGTTACTTAATCGAATTCATGTTTGTTACTTAATCTAATTCATGTAATTCACCAACAACGGGACTCATGACTTGTGTGTGTGTGATTAACCCAGTGATCCTCCGAATCATTGAACCCTGGACAATATGTAATGAAATCTGACTTGACCGAACTAGTTAAATATGTTTGAATAAACGTTTTTTCGCTAAGGTAGACTTATGTGTTTGTAAAATGTTGACCTAAACATGTCGGGTGTCACAAATACTATAGTCCTTTCGACCCATGTATTATTCTAAATGTTTGGACCAACTGATTGTGTTTCATAGATAAGATTGAAGTTAAGTCAAAGATGATATGGATGCTGGTATCAAAGTTGCAATAAAGATTAACCTCAAGACTTGTGTCAAAGTTATTGAAGATGATCTATAAAGAGTTAAGAGTCTACATTTACAAACGTTTTTTAGTTGATTTCCAAATTTGACATGATGAAGACGAACTAGCAGCAAGGGCATATGGATCAATGTCGTTTTCTTTGTCATTGCCGCATCGCGTGGCTTTCCTATTAGTATTCGTAAACAACCCTAAAATGAGGGTAAAATAGTCTTCAAACACTTTTACAATTTAATACCTCATCTTAGTTACACTTTAATCCTTTAAACTTTACTCAACTTTTGCTTATTTAAATTATAGTTAAACTTCTTTTCCTTGTTTTAAGCAAACTATCCCCAGTGATTTTTAAATATGCATATTTTCTCATACATTGATACTTTTACAAAAAAAAATAATATATTATATCATAATAATGAGCATTTTATTATCTTTAATATGAGTTTGGTATTGTTAATTTTTTTTAATTTAAAACGTTTTATGTGCTACGTGATTAATAATATTAAGGAGTGGGCAATAACTAAAGAATTCACTAAACTAAACAAAAAGAGAGACAAAAATGGATCAAAATCAATAGAAAAATGAATTAACCAACATCCGATGTAACTTAAAATCGTTTATCGTTTTCTTTTTGTACCCTTAGTTAGCCGAAATCAGTCAAACTGAAACGGAACCACTCATTTACTCATAACAGCGTGCCAACGTGATGTAGTAGGGAACACAAACACTTCTAATGGTGCATGGTTGTGTTCGATTCAGTTAGGTTATTAGCCTCAACCGAAAAAATCAACATTATCGGTTTATCGATCTTATTAACCAACTGATTAATTGGTTTAGGTCAATTTGGTTAGATTGTTGTTTTTAGTTCATTTTAGTTAATAATCAAAACCAAACTTTGGTTCAAGTTTTTGCTTAAAAGTACATGAAATGGAGATATAAATACATGAAATGGATGTATAAAAGATATAAATATACGCAAAAAAAAATTAGGGAATTGGATTTTAATAATCCAAACTTTGCCTCATTGGCCGACAATAATCTGTACTTAGGAAATTGCTCACAACAGTCCCAACTTTCAAAGTATTGGTCGGCAATGAACTTTTATTAAATGAAACTAACCCATTTTAAAAACTGAAAGAGTTTGAAAGTTAAAAAGTTCACTGTCGGCCAATACATTGAAAGTTGGGACTGTTGTAGGGAATTTATTAAGTACAGATTATTGCCGGCCAATGAGGCAAAGTACGGATTATTAAAATCCAATTCCCCAAAAATTTAATCAAAGTTTGGTTTTTGTTGTTAACCAAAATTAACTAAATCGGACTAAAAACCGATAATCTAACCATATAAATCGAACCAAATAATCAATTGTTTAATAACATCGATTAACTGGTGACTGTGGTTTTAGTTTCGGTTGAGGCTAATAATCAAACTGAGTTGAACCATACACACCCTTAGAAGTGTCTTTATTCCCCGTTGCATCGCGCGGGCACCCTACTAGTAGTTATATATAAACTTGTAAAATATTTGTAAAATTTACAATAGAGAAAAATTAACGATACTCTTTGTGTTTGTCAAAGTAACACCTTTAGTCCCCACCTTTTGAAATTCCATTGGCGTTCACTGTGGTTTAACAATTGTTACTTGGATAGTCCCTGAAATGAAGGGACATTAGTTTTAGGCGTTTAAGTCCATGTAAAATTACCGAATTACATTTTAACATTAAATAACAAAAATACCTTCTAAACTTAAAAAAAATGTAACCCTCAAACCCCCCTTTCTTCTTAATCTCCGTACCTTTTTAAAATCACCACCCACAACCTCTTGAAACCACCGCCGACCACCACAACTGAAAACCAACACCAAGATTGGAAACGTTGATTGTAGGAATTTGAATCAGTTTGGTTTTAGGTTTTAATCACACTGTACGTGATTAATATGCTTTTTAGATGGTTGGGCAGCTTTGATTTAGTTTGGTACTGATTATTGTTTTTGAGTTTACAATAGAATAAATTTGATGTTGCCATCACGCTTTGTGTGTTACAGATAAAAATAGTATAGGGTCTATTATGATAATATGTAATAGATGAAGGGTCTTTATGTAGAACTGAACTAACCAACAGTTAGTTCAGTATATAACAATGAGTCTGTAATGAAAATGGGCATCGATAAATATGAGTAAAACTTCTTTCTCTTGTGTTCTTCTTCTCTTAATAATCGATCAAACACTTTGATTCTTATCAATGGTATCAGAGCCATCATTCCTCTTGATTGTGGGTTAAGATTGGTCAACAAATGAGTTCTACAGCAACAAACAAATTAGGGCAAGATCTTACAGTAACAATCGCAGACAACCATTTACCATCCGATTCAATTCCATCCAATTTCCTTGAAGTTAGTATAAGATTCAAGATTCGGGGTTGTGATAGTACCAAACAACAATCAAGATCCAAAACATTATCAACATATCAATTAGGTCAACAAATCAACCATGGAATCAGCAATGGAAAATATTATAGCAATGAGGCAACAAGGTACTGTCAAGAAGTACTATGAAGATTTTGAATTTTGATTCGATCAAGTTTAAAAATTCCGAAGAAATATATGAAGATTATGCAACATATCTCTTCATTTTCCGCTTAAACCAGAAATTGGTGATATTCTTGTGGGGTATCACAATATACCAAGGTTTAATGTTGGAGCAAGCGTTTTTTTATGGCAAAATTACGAGAAAGAGCTCTCAGTTTAGATTCAAATCAAGAAGAATCATCGAATCTTGAGTTTGAGTATGCTCCTCATATGTTCAATGAGTTTGCCTTAGAGGGTGGAGAATGAGATTCAAGAATCAACTGATGGTGATGATGATTCAAATGAACAGAAAGGAGGCCAAAAGATTACCAGGACTACATTGATCTTTGTGATGATACACTTGAAAAAGAAATCGCCAATTGGGTTTGAGTTCATGGGTCAAGAATCAACACTCAAGAAACGGAAATTCAAGTAGAAACAAAAGATGTCAATTAGAAACAAGCAACAGTCATGGATGAAATTCGACACTTACTGGAAGAGAAGATCAAAAGTTAGATTCAATATTCTTCTAAATCGACAGAAATTGAAACCGCATCTAAGGTGTTCAATGAAACATCTAGAACGTTTGAAAATGAGATTGATGAATTTGGAAATAAGATTCTAGAACCCATAAAAGAAAATGTAAATGAATTGTATGGGAATGTTATAGATGAATATTCGGGTGATGATGTTGATGTTAAGAAATTTGAAAAGGAACCGAACGTTGATGTTAAGAAAATTGAGAAGGAACTGGTTATTGATGTTAAACGATTTGAGTGGAAACCGTGTTGGTTGTATTATTCAAGTAAAAATTTGAGGGAAGTTCAACAAGCATATAATGTGTCACACCCCCAATCAACCCCGCCAAGGTGGAAACACGAGATGTAACTCGAAAGGTTTTCAAGCACAAGATTCAAGCAAACAACTAAGTAAACATAAGCTTTGATTTCAGCTTGTCAAAAGTTACAATGCGACAAATTCATTGTTTTTGAAAATTGGAGTTTTATATCCAAACTTTGTAAGACTTGATAGTTCAAATAAAAATCCCTGCAAAAGTAGTGTCGTGTAACGCATGCTTGAATCCCAAGTTCCATTCATGAAAATCTATTAACTGAAAAACATACATAAAGTTGTGAGTTCACAGGTTTTGTGACTCATTGTAAACT
>JAUTDX010001890.1:0-51839 GCA_030844895.1 Ambrosia x helenae
AAGATTAAGATGGTATGGGCATGTGAAGAGGAGGGAATTGACGGCTCCAGTTTTAGAGTAGTGGAAACTATCACTGTAGAGGGAAAGAGATGTAGAGGGAGACCCAAATTGACTTGGGATGAGCGGATTAGGCAGGACTTAGTAGAGATGCACCTCTCGGAGGACATGGTCGAGGATAGGGGTGCGTGGAGGCACAAGATTAAGGTTAATGATTATTAGGGAGGGTTTGCTTGTACCGCGGCGGGGCTCTAGGAGCTTAGAATTTTTCTTTTGCGGGTAGGAGACCTATAAGGGTGACTTGTATTTGGGGTGTTTTTGGGTTATGTTGTTTTTTATTGCATGTTAATCTTTCTACTTCGTGACACTTCCTATGTTTCCTCTAAATTCAATAGCCCTCTACTCGTTTTTAAGTGTTGTTTGTTTGTCGATTGTTTGTTGTCGAGCCGGGGGTCTCTATGGAAGCAGCCTCTTTATCTGCAAGGATAAAGGAAAGGTTGCCGACATCTCATCCTCCCCAGACCCTACTCTTAGCCTTGCTAATTGTGGGATTCACTAGGTAAGGTTGTTGTTGTTGTTGTTTTGTCCTTTCTTTTATGATAAATAATAAGTATATATAGTTAAACTGAATTTTAGTTGATCTCATATCATGTTTGACCTTGACAAATAGTTGATTAGCTCGTTAACCTGTTTGCTTCTCATTTATCAGGAGTTAACATCAAAGACTTTGTAACTCACTTGAAAGTCGTATAATCCATTAAATGTAATGAAAAATAAATATATCTGCAACTCATTAAGTTTCACAAAGGTAAGAAACACAGTCGTTGGACGACTTTTGGAACTCACTCTAATGTCATCCACATTATATATTAGTATATGGAATTGATATATTTGTAATATAAATATATAAAATATTATAATTTATGACTAAATTCGACTTTTATAATATAAGCTTAGAGGGTTTAAGTCCTATAGGAAACAAATGTGTATATTTAGAAGTAAGATTTAGGATAGCTAGTTAGTTTGCTAAAAAAATAAAATAAAGTTAAAAAAAAACTAAAAGAATGGTTAGTAACATACTATGGTTTCGGTCATTTTTTTAAGATATACATATATGATCGACAATGTGTTCTACCTAGAGCGACCTCCCCTATCAAGACGGTGTCATGGCAGAGATAAAGGGCAATATGGATTTGTGAGTTGCACCATTTCTTCCTTCTCCTTCACATATATGAGCATTCTTTCTTTTCTACTTGTGCCCGCTAGTCCGACCCATGCGATGAAGAAGATGAAGTTACCACGGACCTAAAACATTATTCGTTTATATAATTTATAAAATTTAAATTATTATAGTTAATGGTTATCTTCGTAATTTTCTCTTACTTTTTCTTAATATGTATAGTGAAAGTTATCGAGCTATCAAAAATTGGGAAAGAAAAAGATTATTTCCTACACGTGTTTGAAGCCATTTGGTCTCAGTTCAAATTTGATCCAGAGGAGTTTTATTGTAGTGGATCTTCAGTCAACAGGTTTTTCCCTAAATTGGTGGTTTGGTGGAGTTGAGCTGCCCAATGCTAACTCACTGACAGTTTAGATAATATTTAGTTGGCTGTTAAAAAATATAAAAAAGAAAAAAAAAACGTGTAAAAAGTTATGGAATGAGGAAATGATGTTTGTTTAGTAATTATGAGTTTAAGAACCATAAAGTATAACTTTCTCTAAATTACATTTTTTTAAATAAATGACTTTAATATAAAACTCATGGAATAAATGTGCTCTCTTCTTCTCCTTCCGAGCTCCTTCATGAGATATCTCTCTATCTATCTCAATTGGCTTAAGAAACTTAAACATATTTTAGGATAAATGGCGCACCAAATGAAAGTGGCCATACATAACTTATTTCTAATTAAAAAAGAAAAAAAATAGTTTAGAGTAATTGAAAGAAGTGCCCCATTGATCAGAGGCCATACATAACTTATTTCTAATTAAAAAAGAAAAAAAATAGTTTAGAGTAATTGAAAGAAGTGCCCCATTGATCAGAGTAATTCACGGTAGTTGAGAATAATTTTAAAGTACCCATATCACATTGGTTAATTTTAGAGTACTTGAGGATAGCAAAACACGAATTCCCTTTAATCCTATCATATATAAGACTTGAACTTTTGTGTTCTCGAGTTTATTTTAAAAGAGAATAGAAAGAATTTGAAAGGAAGTAAGAGAAATTATGGTTTTATTTTTTATGAAGAGAAGGAAAGAGAAAAAAAAAAACGTTTTTAGCATAAAATTTATCCTTTCAAAGTGTAAAAAAATTGAAGATAAAGAAAAGGGGGAAAAAAGGAGAAATGGAAAGATTCTTTCCTCTCAAATAAAACTCAAAAACATAAGGTTGGTGGGTGTGAATTGTGGAGAACTATCATAGACGATGGCTCTCGCCACATTAGCAAAGCCTAAGAACATCATCACCATAATGGATTAAGGGTGTCGAGTTAGGAGCATCATCACCCTTTTGTTTTTATTTTATTTTGTTTTTTTTTAATTAATTAATATTCTAATACTAATATTTTAAATGATTTAGTGACTAATGATATTCCAAAAACAAAAGGGGCAAATTACATAAGAATAGCAGGTAGGCGGGCAACAAGCTGCGCCGCCACCCCCTTCTGGATAGAGAACCCTAATCTAGAGAATACTAATATTAAAAAAAATTAAAAATTACATTAATAAATCTAAAATTACAAAAAAAAAACACTTAAATAAAACTAAAAAAACGAACACATAAATAAAACTAGACGGCTTCTTAAAAATTAAAAAAAAACTACAAATTATATTTTTTGGCGATATTCTCCTTCAATTTTAGCAAGACGGGACGGTCTTTTTCGGGATAGTCGTTGATGTTGGTTGTCATTATTCTCTATTCTTCTAGTTACGCAGCTTCTTTCGGGAACAAATTCCTCACCCCCCCCACTTGCTTTTGCTTCAACTGAAGTTTTTCTTCAACTTCACGTTCCTTCAGTCTTACCTTCTTTGCTTGCGTTTGACTAAAAGTATGTTTGAACGCTTCCAATTCGGCCACCAAACTGTCCATTTTTGACCCACTCCTGCTCCCTGATGTGGCTTGTTTTTTTGCAGCAGCCGCTTGCTTTTTAGCATTGTCCCTCCCTATAGGTCGTGCCTCCTCTAGAATGGGATCTTCCTCAAACTCTGGGTCGTCGTTTATATTAATTTGACAACGACCGGTCGACCCACCTCCCATGCTATAGTTACCCGACTCTGATGTTTTGGATCGTTTGGCGCTTGCAGCCTCATTTGGAACCGGTGCCCAATTGGGAGATGTCTTCAAAATTAGCCATGCACGAACGTGAGGGAAAGCTTGCCCATGCTTGTCTTCAAATTTACGCATCGCCTCTTTGAAAATCATTTCCTCGTTCCACCCACTTGGAGGATTGACAAACAACGGATTATAAAAACTTGATAAAGTGGTTGATTGTAGAGTTCATTTTTTGAAGCTTGGACCTATTGAGTCGAAGTGGCGATATGGAGTTGCTCCATTATTTCGTGGAATCTATCGGTTACTTCAAGCCATAAATTTTCTCCCGTTTGATTGTTCCCTGCATTTTTAAATATAACGTATATTATAGCACTTTAAAAAAATAAGGAAAAAAATTGTAACAGATATAGTAAGAAAAAAATTTACCAACTATGTGATCTTTTGACGTAGAAATATACGCCTTAGCTAATGCTTCTTCTTCCATTTTTGACTATATCCTTTTGGACGTAAAGGCCTCACGATCTTGACTCTTCTTTTTTTCCCTTTCGAAGATTGGGGTTGGGTTTCGGGCACAAACTCTTCAACTTCATCTTCTTCTTCGGGTTCGGGTGACGGTTATCGTTGTGGTTGTTGTGACGGTTGTGGTTGTTTAGACTGTTGGAATGACACATTAAGCGGGTTTTGCAAAAGTTGGGTGAAAGATTGAGGGTTTTGGTGCATTGCGTTTGGCTAAATTGGTTAAAAGAAGTGGGAGTTTGGTGCATTTACATTTGGCCAAATTGGTTAAAAGAAGTGGGGGTGTTTTGGTGCATTTGCATTTGGGAATATTGGGTGAAAGGGTTGGGAGATTGTTGGAACCCCGAAAATGTCGCCCAATTTCGATCGATTGACATCGTGTATCCCAGTGTCGTGAATGGATTTGGGTTCGGGTTTTGATTATGTTGTGGGGGTTTGATTCGGATTGTTTTGCTATGAATCCATGATGATATTAAATAAAAGATTGTATAAAAAAATAGAAGTGTGTTTGTAGAGGAGTGTGTGAGATGGTATAAAAAATAGGAAATGATGTGGCGTATTTATAATATTAAAAAAACAATTTTTTTAAACGGTCAATTGACCGTTACACAATGGTCGAAATCAACAAAGGAAGACAGGTGGAGGCACGACACAATCGGCTGTGGGTTGCCGTTCAGGACGACACCACTTCGGGGGGCGGTGTTGCCAAACCAAGCTTAAGCTTGCCGGACCTATGCCATCCCCATACCCGAGAGCCTAATAAGACCTTCACTACATAGTTTTCTTTTTGGGTTCTAGGATTTATACACCCCGTGACATTATATTTAGGGTGTATGACATCACATTATGGGTATGTGGCAGCTTTCTATTGGTGTGTGGTGTGGATCAGGGTGTATGAATCCTAAAGAAGAGGTGTATTAATCCACAACCCCATTTTGACACCTAAACCTAGTAAATCCAGCTAAATTTATATCTTTTTTTTTAATTTTATTCTTTTATTTATTATTATTATTATTATTATTATTATTATTATTATTATTATTATTATTATTATTATTATTATTATTATTACTCCAAAATACAAAGAAACAAAAGCCAGAATTAATCAGGCTGTCAACTTAGGTCCGCTGACGGACACGTCACGGTAATATTCTCCCTTCAAATCCATCTTCCTCAATCCATTCTACACTTCTCCTTCTCTCTCTCTACCTCTTTCTCTCTCTAAAACCAATGTCGTTACGAAGAACGTTTTTATCACGACGCATCAGATCCAATTCCAAATCCATCAACGAACCCATACCCTTTCACAATAATGCCCCATCCAATCCCAACTGGACGACGACGTTTTGTAATAATATTATTTACGCAAACGACGACGTTTCATCTGACCTAGACGCCAATAATATTAATAATCGACAAGGCTCGTGGTCCAATATGTTACCGGAGCTAATTGGCGAGATTATTAAGCGAGTCGAAGCCACCGATGACCGTTGGCCGGTTCGTAAAAAACGTCGTCGTTTGTGGCTGTGTTTGTAAGAAGTGGAGAGAGGTTGTTAAAGAGCTCGTTAAACCCCCTGTCCACGCTGGTAATATTACCTTCCCTTCCTGTCTCAAACAGGTAATATTATTATTTTTATTATTATTATTATTTCATTTTGTTTTGTTTTGAATTATATTACTAATATTAATTTCTGTATCTAATTAGGTTATAGCTTGTGATCCTAGATTAGTAGATACAAGTGTTATGTATTTATTTATTTATTTATTTTGTTATTAGATGTTGGATGATGATTAGATATTCTATATGAGTGATTAATGTTAAAGGTGTTGTTGTAAATGATTGACTAATGGGTTATTTGGTTTTGTTACAGCCTGGTCCAAGGGATACTCCAATACAGTGTCTTATACAGAGAAACAAGAAGAACAATATGTTTTGCCTACATCTTGCTGCTACCTCATGTGAGTACAAATCTTGGTTCACTTTCTTTTGTAGGTTGGTATTTGTAGAATCTAGAAAGGTGCAATAAGGTGAGCTTTGTGCACTATAGATCGACACTCGACGTAGTTCGGTTGTGTCTATGTTTTTGGTTCGGTTTGTGTGACATCGTTGTAGATGGCTCGGAAGGTAGATAGAAGTTATATTCCTTGCGAGTATGCTATTCGAAAGTGATCTTCACTTTGGTTTTCGTATAAAAAATATTTAATGTTAACAACATCGTATATGCACATACGCACATACATATGTGTGTATATATTTCCGTTTGGTCATAACTCATGACCACGTTCTGCTTTAGGTGTTTCGAAAATATGGTGAGGTATTCTTAATGACCCGTGTTGTCCGAGGATGATATTGAGTCAGCATGTGTATCGTTATTTTCAGCATTAACTCATTCATAACTCCCTTTGCTTGTTTTCTTTTGATACTAATGTTTTATTTTACACCTAGTTATTTATACGGTTGTCACGTATGCTTCCTTCTTTTGTTATTGATTTGTGTTTTCTTGGGAGATTTATTTATGTTTATTGAAACCTTGACCAGAGATGATGAGCTATGTATCTTTTAATTTTATGTAGAGGGAATGAGGTATTGATTTAAGAATAACGTACTAAACAAAATGGAAGTTACTAAACGACCAATGACATTATGATTAAAATGTGCTTGTCGCTATTTTTAACAAACTTCACTCAAGTTGAAACTTTTTTTTTAACTCGAATTCTATTTTTGGCAGCATTTACAGAGTTGGGCAAGTTTCTCTTGGCAGCACGTAGATACAGACACGGTGCTCATACAGAATACATAATATCACTTGATCCACATGATCTGTCTCAAGGAAGCAATGCTTATGTTGGTAAATTGAGGCAAGATATTATATAAATTTTTCTTTGTGGATGAGAAAAAAACATCTCATTTGTCGTCAATTAATTTTGAAAAAACCTTTTCTTGTTATGAATCTGTAGCTCGGATTTTCTTGGGACCAAGTTTACAATCTATGACAGCCAGCCGCCACACGATGGGGCAAAGCACTCAAGTAATAGGGCTGGACGGCGATTCACAAGCAAGCAAATAAGCCCACAAGTGCCAGCTGGCAATTTTGAAATTGGAGAGGTATCCTACAAGTTCAACCTCTTGAAATCTAGAGGTCCAAGAAGAATGGTGTCTTCTATAAGGTACCCCGTGCCTGAAGAACCTCAAGATACAGAACCAAAGTTAACAAAGTCAAAGTCGGTTGTTGCTGGTCAGACTGTGTTGAGAAATAAAGCGCCAAGGTGGCATGAACACTTGCAATGCTGGTGTTTGAATTTTCATGGGCGAGTAACAGTGGCCTCAGTGAAAAATTTTCAGTTAGTGGCGACAGTGGACCCGAGCCAGCCCGCTGGGAAAGGTGATGGTGAAACTGTGTTGCTTCAGTTTGGGAAGGTTGGTGATGATATGTTCACAATGGATTACAGGCAGCCGCTGTCAGCTTTTCATGCATTTGCTATTTGCTTGACCAGTTTTGGAACAAAGCTTGCCTGCGAGTAGGATGGCGTTGTTGGTTTATGAGGTTCTTGTTGGTGGGTGTTTGTGCTGTCTTTCTAGAAACTTCTTCGCATCAATTCTCAAAACTGTTTTTTACCTTGCAGATGTATGTAATGTTTTTACCGTTTAGGATGTATGTGATGTACATATGCATGACTCAAAATTAATTTTAGTGGACGGTGTTTTTGTGGGTTTGAAAGTGTTGGTTAAAGCAGAAATGTGTTTTTCGTTTATATGAATGACAATTTAATAGTCAAATTGATGCATATAAATTTGATACTTGGAGAGAAAATCAGGTTTACATAAAGAACCATGAGAACATAACCACTCTATTTTTATAGTGTTCAGATATGATCAAGTAAGTAGAGTTATGTGATCACCATAGAGTTGTTCATAAACCACTAATGCCCATCAAGCTAGCTAAACCAAAGGAATTCGGTCAATTTAAGATTCAAACGGTTTGGCTTTGACTTTTCAAGTAGGTAATTTATGGGTGTTCATTGAAGTGTAAATTAACTTTTCAAGTAGGTAATTTAGGGGTGTGCATGGGTCGGTTTGTTAGGTTTTTACTATTATTTATTAACCGTAACCATAACCAAACTTCGGTTATGGTTACTCAGTTAACTAAAATAATCAACTAAAACTAACTCACCTAAAGTATAAATTAATAGCCAATGGGTGTAAAAAACCGAAACCTACAATGTTGGACTTAGCTTGGGCTATTTTTTATAAGGCAATTAAGACTACACTTTTCAACAAGGTTTTGAAACCCGGACCGGACCGGCCGGTCCGGGTTATAGGGTTGGACCGCTAGTGCTGTGAACCGGTGAACCGGCCGGTCTGACCGGGAAACCGGGAGGTTGGACCGTTTTTTTTTTGTTTTTGGGCTGGTTCGTTGGACCGGTCGAACCGGTGAACCGGCCAGGGGTCCGGTTCGACGTCCGGTCAGTTCTGAAAACCTTGTTTTTCAGTTATACTACCAATCTGGAATCCCTTTTAATAAGGTATTAACAAAAAACACTTGCCTTTGATTACGAGTTAAATTCTTTCATAAAAAAGAGTACTATATCAAGATTATTTTGTTATTAACATACTTTTATTATAGTAAAAAACCCATATAGTTAATGTAAAACATAAATCTATTACATAAACTTAATATTACAAGTTCGGTTCGGTTATATCAGTTAACCAAAGCTTCATAACCATAACCGCTTGGTCGGTTATAGAAATTTCGTAACCATAACCATTGGTTATGTTGGTTATCGGTTAAAATCGATTCGATTATGTTGGTTATCGGTTAAAATCAATTCGGGTATGGTGGTTAACTTGCTCACCCCTAGGTAATTACTTGTTAATACTACCTAAACCAAGCCAATAAGACCAGCTGGTTAAGCTTGTTATTTCTCAAAACTTATGTCAAAACCAGACCGTAAACACCCCTAGCTACGGATAATCCGCATGATAAATCACAATTAAAACGCTATACAAAAATGTTTATACGGTCCCAGTTCCTTGCGTAAAATTATGATTGCTGACCATTCCTCTTGCAATCAACAGGAAATGATATATACTGCATTCAGGACATATTTGAAGTCTCAACACTGCAACACGTTTGAGCCAAATCTTATGCACAATGCCACAATTCAACACAGAGATACCAATATAAAACATAGACATAATGGTATTAAGCATTTATGATAAACACATCAAAGCATCTCATGACTTGTCAACACCCAAACATAAAATCCACAATAACAGAATCCATCTCCAGAAAAGAAGTGGTCAAATCAAAGGAAACAAAAGGTTTTGTGCACCCCCACTTCTTTATTTTCTATTTTTCGTACTTAGCAGAAAGCGGCCTCCATGGAGCAGCCAACTGTTAGTGTTCTATTTCTTACCCCTAAGTTTCACACCAAGGGCCCTTTCCAGTTTAGTGATAATCTGCTGATTAGGTATAGCCTTCCCAGATTCATACTCCTGTACGATCTGGGGCTTCTCGTTAATCAGCTGCAACGATCAGAATAACATTAGGTTCTGCCATTAATAACCATAAGTATATAATGTTTGAAAAGTGGATACACTAACCTGAGCAAGTTGAGCTTGAGTAAGCTTCTTCTCGGTACGGCCCTGAATGATAGCCTTCTTCAGTTCAGTCGGTACCTTATCATCTGTTGTAAATCAAACACTTGTTACGAACATGGGTAATAAAGTAACTACACCATTTAGCCTCTTCTCATCTTTCTTTATTAAGTTCTTTATGTAGGTGTGGTTTAGTTCTAATAAAGAGAGTATTATTGAATATTGGCAATGTTGCAAAAAATCGGCCTAGGCGGCGCCTAGGCGCTAGGCGGTGAAGAAAATCGGAATTAGGCCCTAGTCGGAGATCTAGGCGTTTTGGGCATTAGGCGGGCCTAGGCGGCCATTAGGCGGTCCTAGGCGGTGATTTTTTTTATTAAATTTCTAAGTATTTCTAAGTATTTTTTAATATTATGTGTATATATCTAAGTATTTTTTAGTATTATGTGTATATATCTTAACATATTTTCAAAAAACACCTAAATTTGTGTGTGTATATATAAAATACGTATAAAATACCAAAACGCCTAATTCCGCCTAATTTTCGCCTAGTCCCGACTAGTCCCTAGGCTAGACCTCACCACCCGCCTAGCGCCTTTTGCAACCTTGAATATTGGTGAACTTTCAAATTTCAATGTAAAAGAGTTAATAAAAAAAAGACATATCAACAAGCATGCTACATATACGTATGGAGGGTGATTCTTGAAACATTATATTTCAATTATTCAGTCAGGTCTGTAAATTGAAACACTAGAGACAAACGTCATGATGATGATCATAATCAGCATGATACAACCCATAGTTGTTAATAGCAAATAGCGGGCGCTATTTTATAGACAGCGATACACTAGAAGATTTTAAAAATATTTTATATGCAGGGTAAATATGGAAGAATATACGCTCCTTATTTCAATCCTGTAACAAAAAACCCTAAAATACATTTTTTTTTTCAGCATATACTTGTATTTATTAAAAAGAAGAAAAGAAAAAACCTATTTGATCGCCATTTCATTGCTTTCTAGGTGCTAAAGACCTTATGTTGGGAAGCTCACGCTGCGCTACACTATTCACTACAGCGAGCGCTATTAACAACCATGATACAACCAATGTTTATTATTCTACTGGTGGCATGATAGGAATGCCCTTTCAACTTCTAAAATCCAAAAGGTAAGCATTTTTCAAATTATGACTTTGGCCTAGATGATTTCATATATAACATTCTATTCCTTCTTTATAACCAATACCAATTTTAGCATGGATATTAATTATATATAAAAGAAGGATTATGAAGGACACGCAAGTACTCACGGGAAAGATTTTCAGTCTCTTCATCAAGCTTTCTAGTGTTGAGAGAAGTACTGCTAGAGGCAGCCTTGTTTGAACCCGCAGCAGCTGCAAAAACAATACATAAACATCATAGGGTCAAGTTAAAAATCCATATATAAAAACACAAACCAGCTCTTCATAAGCAACATGTATCGCCATTTCAAAACCTTTGTTCCGGATACAATGTGTAGAACACTAGAAGTACCTCAAGCAAACTAATAGCAACAAAAGCAACAGCAACAAACAATTCGACACTAATATCACACGTTGACGTAATACTTTCTCAAAAGCCTATACAACATATAAAAAAAATAGAAACCCTTGAAGCAATGTACACATGAAATGAAGAAGTTTTATAAATGGTATTATGTCTATCCAACTTCAAAATCTGAATAGGTGTAGCAAACTATGTTTCCCTGTATATCTTCTAGCATGACAAAACAACTTAAGTTAATACACAAGCCTAAACATATATCATATAAACATATACATACTTGCGTGAAAGTTAAGTCAACAGAAAGTAACAGAGAAAAATTAACATCTAACTATTGAAAAAAAATCCTACTCCATAGGTATAAATCCATCAACGAAGATACAACAAGACTACATATATCTAAACCTTTAAACCAGTAATTAAGCAACAAATAAATTAAAAAACAAAAACAAAAAACCCTAACTCAACAAAACGCTAAGTCCTATATAATAGGTAAACAGAAAAAGGTGAAGAAGAAATGGAATGGAAAAGAAACCTTTTTTAACAGTCTCGATCTCGGCACCGGCACGACGGGCGGCGTTGACGGCTTTCTCGTCCTTACGAGCGGCGGAGGTCGGAGCTTTCTTACGGATGACCACCGGCTCCCAGTCCTGTGCAAACCCTGACATATCTTCTTCGATTATTAGAAAAAGGAATAATAATAATAATCAATATGTTGTTGAATGGCTGGATTGGATGGATGAGTAGGAATAATATCTTGGATAGAACTAACACTGGGTGTCTACTTATAAATATATATAAAGGGGGAATAAGGAAGCATATGGTGTGTTTGGTTACGAGCTTTGTGTTATTCTCGTTTTGGACTCATAACTACTCCCAAAACTATCACCAAACAAAAAAGCATCCACAATACTAGTGGTGTGCATAGGTCGTTTGGTTCGGTTTTTATCATTAACGATAACCATAACCGTTAGTTCTGGTTATGATATTTCATTAATCATGACCAACTTTGGTTACAATTAATGGTGTGCATAGGTCGTTTGGTTCGGTTTTTACCATTAACGATAACCATAACCGTTAGTTCCGGTTATGATACTTCATTAATCATGACCAACTTTGGTTATGATTAATCAGTTATGAATTCGTATGTATTTATTTTGGTTATTAAAGTAGTTAACACGAATGATAATGACGTTAATTTGAAAATGGCAACACAAAGAACAAACATCACCTGCCACCACTATTACAAGTTTAAGTGTTTCAACATGGTGATAGAAATACACATCCAAAACATTTGAATTACTTATGTGCATGAGTAGCTTCGACTTCAAGTCCCTGTTATAATTTATGTGTGTTTCATATATCAAATTACTAATACTTGTTGAGATGCTCGATGTATTCATATGAAATTTGAAACTATGATTGAAAAAAGACTGAAGATATAACTACATTGCGAATTTAAACGTGGATTAAAGATTTAACAACTTGAATGGTCTATGTACACTAATAAGATTGGTGGTGAAACTAAAAAAACATATTTCATTTAAGTTGGTGTGCAATTTATTGACCTTATAGTTAGTTTCACTGGTTGTAATGAAAGTTGTTAAGAGATAAATATTCATGCAATAAAGCACTTGGAAATGGAATATGATTTGTGTAATTGGATCGATGATGACTATTTGAACAATACTTGTACTTGTTAGATTGAAAGTGAGTTGCTTAGAATTATCTAGCTTGAAAATGTGATAAATTGTTTTCAAAATATTTAAGCCCGTTGAGAACACTTTTTATGAATATTGTATTTTTATTAAATTTGCTAATAAATTTGGTGTTATGTTTTTATTACGTGACTAGACTTGAATAAAAAAATCCATAATCGAGTGAGACAAACGAACATCAAACATCAGTGAAACCTTAATTTCAACATAGATTTTCAAAGATGTACTTAAACAACATTTCACTGCTATAAAACAAATTACATATTGTGAAAGTGAGTTCGATGACTTTCGATTAAGACTGATTGTGACAGAGAGAGTTAAACAAATTATTGATATTTTTTTTATCTAATCACGTGGTGCCACCTTACCCACCATTCCCAATTAAACCATTAGTTGTTAGTAATGCCAGAATGATTTCTACACCTTTTAGCTAACCAAATAATCATTTTAAAAAACTATTAATTGCTTACTCATCAATAGGGTTGCAAATGAACTGAATGAACACGAACAACGCCTTGCTCATGTTTGTTTATTAGAAAAATCAATGAGTTCGTGTTCATATGTATTTGTTCATTAATTTTAAGTAACAAACACAAACAGATGTTCATAAATATAAACGAACATTCATGAACACAAACGAACGCAAACAAGTCTTCATGTATAGAAACAAACATATATTAAAAGTATTATACGATACACCGCTAACTATTAGATATTTTATTAATCGGAATTTGAAGTATTTAAATAAAATGTAAATAAATAAAAACCCTAGTGAACTATCACATACAAATGAACGTAAACGAACAAACTTAAATGAACAGGTTACTGAACGTTCACAAACATAAATGAACGAACGTGAACTCTGTTAAATGTTCATGTTCCTTTATTTAAATAAATGAACAAAATTTCTTGTTAGTGTTATTTCAATCATTTGCAACCGTACCCGTGAATAGGGGTGCAAACGAGCTGAGCTGAACCCGAGCTTGACTAGGCTCGAGCTTGGACTCGCTTAAGTTATGAAAGCTCGAGCTCGGCTCGATTCGAGCATTGTTCATAAAGCTCGAGCTCGGCTTGGGTTCGACTCATTTATTAGTTATTAATTAATTTATATTAATTGTAATACTTATTTTATATATAATTTGATTATTCATAGTTTTAAAAATATTAATTATTATATTTAAATACATATTTAATATATTACTTAAAATTTATATAAATAGTGGGCTCGTTAAGGCTCGCGAGCCGACTCGAGCTCGATAAACAAAGCTCGAGCTCGTTTAATAAACGAGCTTGGTTTTTAGGCTCGGGCTTGAGCGCGAGCTCGTTTAGGCCCGGCTCGTTTCAAGCTTTTCCCGAGCTAAGCTCGAGTAGGTCGCGAGTAGCTCGGCTCGTTTGCACCCCTTCCCGCGAACCATCTCCGCATGCTTGGATCATTTTCATCAACTGAACCATCTGGTGGTTTCCCTATTTTGTACTATCAAGTATCAACACAAACAATATGAGCTCTTTTCTTCTATAAATCGTGCGTTTCTCATGTTAATACAACTGGATTTCTATTTCTATTTCTATTCATTTTCTGAACAAGTCAATCCCCTTTATTTACGGGTCCCTTCTCTTCTGCCTACCGATCATAACTTTATGATCCATCCACTAACCTCCAAATTTTTTCGGTGTTATTATAATATGTTAATCTTTCAAAATTCAACAACTAGCTAACAACGATTCCACATTGTGGTTACGTAATGGGTGATCGGAAAACGGAGCAATTGGCATCCATTGATGCTCAGTTGAGGCTTTTAGCCCCTGCTAAAGTTTCTGAGGATGATAAGCTTATTGAATATGATGCTTTGCTTTTAGACAAGTTTCTTGACGTTCTACAGAATGTGCATGGAGAGGCTCTTAGAGAAACTGTATATGTTTTTAAAATTATATGACCTCTTTTTTTTTTTTTTTGAATCTTTTGATTGATTATTTGGTTTTTGAGAGCTTAGAATAATAAAACATGCTTTTATCTTAAAAAATTATACAAAAATATAACAAAATAACAACCATAACCAGTAAATCTTACAAATAGCGTAACTATTGGTGGGGTCTGGGGAGGGTGGGATGTAGATAGACCTTACCTCTATTCCAGATAATAGAGAGGTTGCTTCCAAAGAGACCATCGGCTTCAAAAGAGCTAGCTCTTTTTTTTTTTTTTGGGGGGGGGGGGGGGATCCCACTATGGAGCTCGTTTCTTGTACAAGGGGTGTTTTTGTGATTCAAAGTGTTATACATGTATTTAAAAAGATTGTACATTTAAGTGATTTATACATTAAATCATGTATAAACCTTATTTATAACTGTATTTTAGGCAAATGATGCTAAAAACCTATAGGATATGTAAAAATAATTATATAAGCACCTTGGGACTCGTGTATGAAAAGCCCTCCGCTTTTGCGCTTTGGTTTTAGACCTTTTCGCTCCTCGCTTTTAAAAAACCAACTTTAGAGGCTTAACTTCCATGAGTATATAAAAGCAAGAAAAAACAATAAAGTATGTGTCTGTGAGTAAGATAGAGATAGAGGGTCGGATGTGAGATGTGTTCTAAAAAAAAAAAATAAAGTATAGAGAAATTGGTGTTTGTTAGTTAAGTTATATTGATGGTCAGATGGAGGTAGAGGCTCGGATGAGAATGCTCTAAATCCTTCCTCCATCCAATTCTTTAAAATAGAGAATAAACATAGAGATGCTATAATGTACAGAATAAAATTTAGAGATAAATGTGAGTTTTATTTAAATGACAAGAGATAGAGATAGATAATTGAATGTGAATAAAGAAAATCCCAAATTTGAAGGTTTTTTTTATAATTAATATGTGATAATATAAACTGTGTTGATAATCATATCCCTAGAGCTAAAGAGATGTATTAATAAGTGTAATTTTTCTACTAATTATGATGCACCTTGAGGTGGTTGTGTTTAAAATACCATAGTTCACACATGTAATTCCTCATTCCATCAATGCCTCTGTTGGTTGTTTAATCTGTGACACATAAAGAATGTTATTGTCTTCTTTTGTGTAGGTTCAACAATGCTATGAACTTTCTGCCGAATACGAAGGAGAACATGACCCCAAGAAACTGGATGAACTTGGAAATGTGCTAACAAGTCTAGATGCTGGTGATTCAATTGTCATTGCGAAAGCATTCAGTAACATGCTTAATTTGGCAAATCTGGCTGAAGAAGTTCAGATTGCTCATCGCCGACGGATCAAAATAAAGACAGGTGATATTGGTGATGAAGCTTTGGCAACAACAGAATCTGATATAGAAGAAACTTTCAAGAGACTTGTGAATAAGCTCAAAAAATCCCCTCAAGAGGTTTTTGATGCATTGAAGAATCAAACAGTTGACTTGGTGTTTACTGCCCATCCAACGCAGGCTGTTAGGAGATCTTTGCTTCAAAAGCACGGAAGGTTTGTCCTCTAATTCTTTGAATAAGTCTTACTTTCATAAAAAAAAAGTTGTGGGTTCAAGTCAGAAAAAGTAATTGGGCGTGTGAGTATTTGTACGTTAGACAGAAAAATAAAGTCAGGTAGAATTTCTATTTTAAGTGACTAAGTTTTATAGGCCTGAAAAAACCTTCAACTAGTTGATATAGGGTGATTTAGCATGATAACGGGTCGAAATTATGACGTGACAGATAATGTGGTTTTTTTTTTTGGCCCAAAATAAGTTGGTTTACTTTGAGTGCAATTACATTATACCTATCAAAAAGTTAACTTGCACATTTTTCTTACTTTATAGTTTCTTTGTGCTCTTAGAATTCGGGACTCTTTGGCCCAGTTATATGCCAAAGATATCTCTCCTGATGATAGACAGGAACTGGATGAGTCTTTGCAGCGTGAAGTAAGTATTAGTGCTTCACTTTATTCATTCATTGACTTATATATCGTTTTAATAAAAAAGCCAAATTTACATCTGGATAATGGGTAAGCGAGCAACAAGCTGCGCCGCTATCCCTTTTTGAATTGCAAAATCTACTCTACTAGGTGCCAGTTGTGCATTAGCCAAAATGGAAATTCACAAACACACACAGAGATATACATACATATATATAGGTGTGTATATATGTGTGTGTGTGTGTGTACATCTTTAACATCGATTATGTTACTACTTATAATGCTTCTAAGTTCTAAGTAGTTATCAGTTCCTAATAGTGGTTCCTTTGACATTAATGGTCCAAGAAAACGAATAATGCATTATACTATTACACAGAGAGGGATAAGATTTCTGTCATCAAAATTTAATGAATCAACATTTGTTGAATACTGCAACCATGATAATACACCATCCTTTGTTGTGAAAATTGCAACATGATTCTATGCATTTTGAGGTAGAGGTGCTTGACTATAAGTCAAGTGTTAAAATAGTGACAATTCTAAATTTATTGTGTAGATTCAAGCTGCTTTTCGCACAGATGAAATTCGTAGATCTCCTCCGACCCCACAAGATGAAACGAGAGCCGGAATGAGTTACTTTCAAGAAACCATTTGGAAAGGAGTTCCTAAGTTTTTAAGGCGTGTTGACACTGCTCTTAAGAATATTGGGATTAATGAACGGGTCCCATACAATGCACCTCTTATACAATTCTCTTCGTGGATGGGTGGTGATCGTGATGGTATGTTTTCTAAAACACGAATAAGCTTAATTTCAGCTGGCATTGAGAGAAATTAATAAGGATTTTTTAAATATTGAGGCGAATAAAATGTTCTGATACACCAACTAATTTATACTTTATCTAACAAGAATGGTTTGTTTCACCGCCAAAAACCCAATCAGTCATTTTCTAAACAGAGGATTCTACTGCACTGTTCCATGACCAAACTAAAACCGATGAATGTGTTCCAATTTGATCTAGTTTTTGCTTTTCAATCGGTTGTACTTGCTAGAGGTGGCAAAATGAGTAGATTGGGTAACGGGGGTCAAAATGGACATAATTTTTTTGTGCGGGCGGTTTGGGTTGACTCAAACTTTAAGCAAGATAATTGTACCGTTATAATGAATGAGAATCTAAATTATTTGAACAAAACAATTTATTCGCATGCATCAAAAACGTACTTTAGATGACTTTTAACCTGTATCATTTGAGCCATTTTATATTTTTCTCATGTGACCGTTGGAGATGAACCATAACCAAATCCTTTTATAAATAAATTTGTCAACTTTCAACTTTGCAGTCCTAACATTTACCTGGAATCAATTCCAGGTAATCCTAGAGTAACACCTGAGGTCACAAGGGATGTTTGCTTACTTGCTAGAATGATGGCTGCAAACATGTACTTTAATCAGATTGAAGAATTAATGTTTGAGGTATGCATAAAAATATTTTGGAATAAAATTATATAATTCAAGACATCACTCCTACTTTATATAGTTCATTTACTTTTGCATCATGTTTTCCAGCTGTCCATGTGGCGATGTAGTAATGAACTTCGTGTTCGGGCAGAAGAAATCTATACATCAGCAAGGAGAGACGTAAAACATTACATAGGTAATCAATGTTAACGGTGGTTTTTTCACCACTGTTATGTCAACACTAAATAGAAGTAATTAGATATTATGGAAGTCCTTTTTTTTCCAGAGTTCTGGAAACAGGTTCCTGCCAACGAACCATATCGTGTTATTCTTGGTGATGTGAGGGATAAGTTATATAATACACGTGAACGATCCCGTCATCTATTAGCTCATGGGTTTTCTGACATTCCAGAGGAGTCTGCTTATACCTATATTGAACAGGTATAATCATTGCGATGTGTGCATATTTGATGTACAAGGTGACAATGGTGGGTTGGTCTGGCTGCATAATGGGTTAATCTGAAAATTTTGCAGTTTTTGGAACCGCTTGAGCTATGCTACAGATCACTATGTGCATGTGGCGATAAAGTGATAGCTGATGGAACCCTGCTTGATTTTCTAAGGCAAGTATCCACATTCGGGCTCGCACTTGTAAGACTCGATATCCGTCAAGAATCAGAACGCCACACGGACGTCCTGGATGCCATTACCCAACATTTGGAAATCGGTTCATATCGGGACTGGTCTGAAGAAAAGCGCCAACAATGGCTTCTAGAAGAACTAAGTGGAAAGCGTCCGCTTTTTGGGCCAGATCTCCCTCAAACTGAAGAAATCGCAGATGTTTTGGATACCTTCCATGTGTTAGCAGAACTTCCGTCTGACTGTTTTGGTGCTTACATCATCTCAATGGCTACATCACCTTCTGATGTCCTTGCAGTTGAGCTTCTTCAACGTGAATGCCACGTAAAAACACCTTTACGTGTTGTTCCCCTTTTTGAAAAGCTTGCAGATCTTGAAGCCGCCCCTGCAGCCATGTCCCGCCTTTTTTCGATTGATTGGTACAAAAATAGGATCCATGGTAAGCAAGAAGTCATGATTGGATACTCTGATTCAGGAAAAGATGCGGGCCGGCTCTCTGCCGCATGGATGCTTTACCAGGCTCAAGAAAAGCTTGTTGAGGTGGCGAAAAAGTACGGGGTTAAGTTAACCATGTTCCATGGACGTGGTGGGACTGTTGGTAGAGGAGGTGGGCCGACCCATTTAGCAATACTATCCCAACCACCTGAAACCGTTCATGGGTCATTACGAATCACAATTCAAGGTGAGGTCATTGAACAGTCTTTTGGTGAGGAACATTTGTGTTTTAGAACACTTCAAAGGTTTTGTGCAGCTACACTTGAGCATGGGATGAATCCCCCTGTCTCGCCTCTACCTGAATGGCGTCAACTTATGGATAATCTTGCAACCTATGCAACTGAAGAATATCGTTCTATTGTATTCAAGGAACCACGGTTTGTCGAGTATTTTCGTCTTGTAAGTATCATCATCTCGGGCAAAAAAATTTTTTTAAGTTAATTGTTATTTTTATGTAGTAGGTCCTATACATGGCAAGACAGAAGGGCCAATATTTCAAAACAGGGTTAATGGTTAAAACAAGACTATTTTCTATTGTAAGTCAAGTATTCAATTAATAAGAGACATAAGGTTTGGCTCAATTGTGATCTTTGATATCGATTTCCAATAAATTGGTATCAGAGCTCAGGTTCAACTCGCAAGAAATCAAGGATCAACAAGGAGTCCGGCAATCACAGCAAGGTTATCGTGTGGTTTGCGACGGGTTCGAAGTATCAGACGAACAGCAGCGGGTCAAAGGTTTTCGATCAGCAGCCGTTTAAAGGTGTCTGATCCGAAGTTGTTTCACCGAAGTCGATCAGAATCAGCGTGCAGAGGACCGAACAGATTCTAATCAGAAAGAATGGGAGACAACGACAACCGAGTAATTGTTCCAGCGAAGGATCATAATACGACATCCCTCCACGTACCACTCTTAACATCAACCAATTATACGGTGTGGGCTATGAAGATGAAGGTCATATTGAATGTTAATAGTGTGTGGGAGATGATCGAACCTGGAACGAGTGCTGATGCGAAGAAGAATAATATAGCAATAGCTTTACTATTTCAAGCCATTCCCGAGGAACTAGTGCTTCAAATCGGTAATAACGATACAGCAAGAGAGATGTGGGATGCAATAAAGGTCCGACACCAAGGAGCCGAGCGAGTAAAGGAGGCCCGCTTACAAACGCTCTTGTCCGAATTCGAAGGATTGAAGATGAAGGACACAAGCACGGTGGACGATTTTTCAAGTAAAATAGCAAGCATTGCTTCTAAATCAGCCTCGCTTGGACAGAAAATTGAAGAGCCAAAACTTGTCAAGAAATTCCTCAACGGCTTACCAAAGAAGTTTATTCATATGGTCGCGTCTTTGGAACAAGTTATTGATCTAAAGACAGCCTCTTTTGATGATATTGTAGGTCGTTTAAAGGCGTATGAAGAGCGAATTGGCGGTGAAGAGACCTCAGCCAAGCAAGATCAATTATTACTGACCTATGAGGAATGGGAGGCAAAGAAAAAGAAAGCAGGAAGCAACCGAAGTCGATCCTCTTCATTCGAAGCAAAGTCCAAAGGAGCGGATAAGTCTCGAAAGAAGAACTCTTATCAAGGAAAAGGAAAAGAATCGCATAAGAGGCCACAAAAGGATCGATCGAAGATACAATGCTTTCGGTGTGATGAGTTTGGACATTTTTCAAGTGATTGTCCCACTCGACAAAAGAAGGAAGATAACAACCTGACCGTTGAAGACGAACCAGTTCTGTATGTTGCCACAAATCAAGTCGTTTTTCTCAATGAAAGGAAAGTAGACCTTGAAAGCTATGAGAAGTGTCCACGACAAGACAATACATGGTTTTGCGATAATGGGGCGAGCAATCATATGACCGGGAACGAAGGATGGTTCTCCAGCTTGGACAAGCAGATATGTGGAAAAGTTCGGTTCGGGGATGGGTCTTGTGTTGAAATTAAAGGGCGAGGAACTATAATCCTTGAAGGCAAGTCGGGTAGAAGGCGGGTTCTGAAAGATGTATACTTTATTCCCGCACTTAAAAACAACATTATAAGTGTTGGTCAAATGGATGAGACTGGGCACAAGGTGATTATTGAGAATGGTGTCTTGAGGATGTTCGAACCAAACGGCTCGATTCTCATGACTATACCAAGATCAAGTAATCGAGTGTATAAAATAAACTTGAATGTTGTTATGCCAGTATGTTTGCAGGTTAATTTACAAGATGAAAATTGGCTGTGGCATGCAAGACTTGGCCACTTGAATTTTGACGCATTAAGGATTTTATCCAAGGAAGCAGAGGGCCTACCATTAGTGAAGAAAACCACTGATATATGTGATGCTTGTGTGATCGGCAAGCAAACAAGAGGGCCCTTTCAAAAACAAGTGAAGTATACAGCAACTAAGCCACTGGAGCTACTTTATGCGGATCTGTGTGGTCCTATAACACCAAGCACAACTGCAGGGAACAGGTATATACTACTAATTGTTGATGATTTTAGTAGGTATATGTGGGCTTTTCTTGTCAAGTCTAAAGATCAAGTTCCAAGTGTCATCAAAGAATTCATCATAAAGGCCGAAAACAAACTAGAAGCTAAAGTGAAGTCTCTAAGGACGGATAACGGTGGTGAATTTACTTCACGCGAGTTGGGAAGTTTCTGCAAGGAACGAGGAATATCCCGACAATTCACGGCTCCTTATACCCCACAACAAAACGGGGTTGTGGAACGACGAAATCGGACCGTGATTGGGACTACGAGAAGCATTCTAAAGGCCATGAAAGTACCTCAAAAATATTGGGGAGAAGCAGTGATGCATTCTGTCTATCTGTTGAACCGGTCACCAACGAAAGCCCTTAATGGGTCAACACCATTCGAAAAAATTAAAGGAAGAAAGCCGGTTCTGTCACATCTAAAAGTCTTCGGATGTGTTGGGTATGGCAAAGTCTTAGCTCCGGGACAAAAAAAGTTAGATGACCGGGGAGTCTTGATGGTGTATTTCGGCTCTCAATCGGAGACCGGGAACAACACACACCGGATGTTCGATCCGGTTAAAGGAAGGGTTCATGTGATAAGAGATGGTGATGTTAAGTTCAAGGAAGATGAAGGTTTCGCGTGGGATACGGTTGATACAAAGGAAGATGAAAGGGAAGAGTCTTTGGCCGAGTTCTTTATTCAAACAGAGGATGAAAATGGAGAAAGAGAGCCAGCAACTGAATCCGAAGAAGACAACTCAGATATGAACAATGGGCCGACTAATACACAAGGTAACACAAATTCCACTGTTGGGCCGAACAGGCCCAATAACATGAGTAGTAGTGCTGCAGGTCCGAGTGTTGCTGAAACTAGATCCACGAATGAAGATGCACAAGCTGGAAACTCTGTTTTACGAAGGTCAACTCGAAGTCAGTCAGTTCCGAGACACTTTGCTGATTACGAAGTTGACAATATTCCGAAGCTAACACATACGCTGACAGAGGATGATCAGCTACTTCTATCATCTTTAGATGATGAACAGATCGTTTTTAGTGATGCGGTCAAAGATGATAGGTGGAGGAAGGCAATGGCAGAGGAGATAAAATCGATCGAGAAAAATAACACGTGGAAGCTCGTTGAACCACCACCGAAGACAAAGCCGATTGGAGTCAAGTGGGTTTTTAAAATCAAGAAGGATGCACAAGGACTTGTGTCTAAGTATAAAGCTCGACTTGTTGCAAAAGGCTACGTGCAAAAGTACGGGATTGACTACGAAGAGGTATTTGCTCCGGTGGCAAGGATCGAAACAATACGCCTAATCTTAGCCTTATCGGCTAGCCATAGATGGGAGGTTCACCATTTGGATGTAAAGTCGGCGTTTTTGCATGGCGAGTTAAAGGAAGACGTGTTCGTTTCTCAACCAGTAGGTTTTATAAAAAGGGGCAGTGAACGGTGTGTCTACAAGTTGAATAAGGCGTTGTACGGATTGCGTCAAGCACCTAGAGCTTGGAACACCAAACTCGACATGGCACTAAAAGAGCTTGGTTTTATTAGGTGCAAAAGTGAGCAAGCGGTTTATCGAAGGGAAGCAAACCGTAAACTTTTAATTGTCGGGACATATGTTGACGATTTAATAGTTACAGGCTCCTCGAGTGAAGAAATCCAAGTCTTTAAAAGGCAGATGGAGGCAAAATTCGAGATGAGTGACCTTGGTTTATTATGCTATTATCTCGGGATAGAAGTTACTCAAAAGGATGAAGGAATTGCAATAACACAAAGTGGATATGCTTCGAAAATTTTAAAGCAATTCACTATGTGGGATTGCAATGCTACACAGTTTCCTTTAGATCCCGGATTGAAGTTATCAAAAGGCGATGAAGGTGAAGAGATAGATCCAACCAGATATAGAAGAATAGTTGGTAGCCTTCGATATCTCACTCATACTCGACCTGACCTCAATTTCGCTGTGGGTTTGGTAAGTAGATTCATGCAACGCCCCACCGTAACACATGAACGAGCGTTGAAGCAGATATTGAGATATGTCAAAGGAAGTCTCGATCTTGGTATCTTATATCCTAGAGGAGGTGATCGATTACTCTTGGGATATAGTGACAGTAGCTTCGCTATGGATATGGATGATGGAAAGAGCACAACAGGACTCGTGTTTTATTTCAATGATGCACCGGTTACCTGGGTGTCACAGAAACAAGGAACGGTGGCTTTATCGTCTTGCGAAGCAGAATTTATGGCAGCCACAGAAGGAGCGTGTCAAGCACTATGGTTAAGGAGCTTGATATCGGAAATAACCGGTGATGAAGAAAGGAGGGTTACTCTCAAGGTTGATAATTCATCAGCAATCGAGCTAATGAAGAATCCGGTGTTTTTCGGGAAAAGTAAGCATATTCATACTCGGTATCACTTTATAAGGGAATGCATTGGGCGTGATCAAATTCATGTTGAACATGTAAGTGGGAATTTACAAAAGGCGGACATTCTTACGAAGGCATTGCCAAGGGTAAAGTTTATCGAGATGAGGGAGCTTGTTGGTCTTACAAGATTACGGGGGTGAATGTTAGTTTAATCTTGTAAAGCAAGTTTGATAACTAGAAGGACTTAGTTGTTAATCTTGTAATCTAGGTTTTGAGTTAGTTTCCTAGATAGAGTCAAATGTTTCCATAATTAATGTTTAGATGTTAATAATGATCCTAAAGAGACAAGGATCTTAGACTTATAAATAGAAGGAATTATTGTAAGTCAAGTATTCAATTAATAAGAGACATAAGGTTTGGCTCAATTGTGATCTTTGATATCGATTTCCAATATTTTCAACACATGTCGAAATCGGCCATGTCGGGTTGGATTGACCCTTTGACACTTTTTTGTCTTTTACATATCAATAGCTAATGTGTTACTTATGATAACATAAATAGTATATACAATAACAATCTTAAACTTGAATAAAAACTTTAGGAGGTTGTATGCATTAAAAATGCACTTAGGACGACTTTCAACATGTTTGACCCATCTGACCCGTTGCTTTTCTAGCCAATTTAATTCTTGTTGATCCAATGGAGATAAACATAATCCAATATAAATATATAAGATCAATGAATGTTGTTTTTCCTTGTATCTTTTTACAGGCCACACCCGAAACGGAGTATGGGCGAATGAATATTGGTAGCCGTCCATCCAAAAGGAAGCCCAGCGGTGGCATAGAATCACTGAGAGCTATTCCTTGGATCTTTGCATGGACACAAACGAGGTTTCATCTTCCTGTTTGGCTTGGTTTTGGTGGTGCATTCAAGAAAGCCATAGAAAAAGATGCCAAGAATCTTTTGATGTTACAAGATATGTACAAAACATGGCCTTTTTTCAGGGTCACCGTCGACTTGGTAGAAATGGTGTTTGCTAAAGGAGATCCTGGCATCGCTGCTTTAAACGACAAGCTGCTTGTTTCTAGTGATTTGTTAAAATTTGGAGAATCCTTACGAAATAACTATGTTGAAACCAAGAATCTTCTCCTCCAGGTATGTATCTTGGTTTGACTTTTATGGCGTTCAATATAACCGCTGACCTTTTTGCATTGTCGTATATGGACGTCATTGCTAACAAATCACTGGACTTACAAGAATTAAGTAGAGATGAAAAAACAGGCAGGTGACAGGTTAAAATGACTTTGGGTCTAGATGGGCATTTTTTTTGTCGTATGGGATTGAAACGGGTCGAATTGGATTAACACCAAGCACTTTTGATGCTCCCTGTATCCAAAAAATGTTGCCTATAAACAAAAATAACACAATTTTAAGATATGTTCTATCACTCTAGCGTCAAGTTAGTAGAATGCCAATCTCACTCTTAATGCATTTAAGATGTCATTGAATTACAATAATATTTATGATATAAGGTATAGGGGGGGGGGGGGGGCTAAAATAACAATGTAGACAATAATTTTGGTTATGTTCATTTTCTGAAAACGCATTTTTATTATGCTACTAATATAATACTTGTACTTGCTCTGCTATGCTCCCAGTTACATTATTTTAATAGAAGTCAACCTTTTGCATATAATGATTTAGAAGGTATTATGCATTAATTATTGTTTTTTTCCCATTTTGTGGGGCTATGATGATTACAGTTTGTTGTTTTTAAACTTCAAAAGCTTTGAGACCAAACAAATTACTCATTTTTTTGTGTTCATAGATTGTTGGACATAAGGACCTTCTAGAAGCTAACCCTTACTTGAAACAAAGGCTCAAACTGCGTGATTCGTACATAACAACCTTGAACGTATGCCAAGCGTACACACTGAAACGTATTCGTGATCCAAACTATCATGTAACGTTAAGGCCTCATATCTCTAAAGATGGGCCCGAGCCAAGTAAACCGGCTGATGAACTTATTAAGCTGAACCCAGCAAGTGAATACGCACCAGGATTGGAGGACACACTCATCTTGACCATGAAGGGCATTGCTGCTGGAATGCAGAATACTGGTTGATCATTTGACTTATATTTCCTCATTTGTAAGGATGTTTATTGTTATTTTTAACCTTTCCTAACGTCCGAAAGGCGTTGTCCCTATAGATAGGTTATGACTTATGATTAATAGTTGAGTTGTTGGGTGGTCTCATGGAGGGAAAACCATACCCTTATTGTCCACTTGGTTTTCTATCCACCATTGATGTTTACTTCATTGATGAAATGGTTGCATTTTGGCATGAATAAATATGTGGTATTCACAAAATTTGTAGTCAAGCTTGTGTAGTCATTTTTTAGAAGATTACTTGTTGTTTTTTTAGTTTCGTAATGCCATTTTAGTTAATTGAGTTTTGCTTAGTACCAAAGTAAAATGTGAATAAACATTGATACGGGTTAGAAGGTGTGGAGTGCATGCTTATTCAAGTATTTTGATTTCCATTATCTATGAACCTTGAGTATCCAAGGGCGAAACTCCCAAGCCCATGGGGTTCCAAGGGGGCATTGGCCCCTTGCGTGGTCCATGTGCCAATGGTGGACCTAGAAGTTTTCAACATGGGTCACAACATCATGTTTTTTCTTTTACATTAAGATTGTTTTTTTACTAATCGATGTACAATAAGTTTAAGAACGAATATTACAACCTTGGAGATTTCATATTTAAAATATCGCTAACCAAAGTTTAACCAAGAGCTCATACATACAGATGAATGACCAACTGAAAAAAATTAAAAATCAAGACATAACTAGCCTCTTTTGCATAATAGGAAGTTTCTCGGCTTGTGTTTCATATAACAACATTAGTAACTCGTTATAATGAAAAATATTCAAAATAATATAGCCCGAACATTTTGTTTGGGTTGAACAAAAAGTTTGAGAATAACCGTTGAGTTTGACAATGCAAGGTTGTAGCAGGAAACACTCTAAAAATCAAAAGGTATAAAAATGGTGACGCACGACACATGACACTTGTCACTCATAAAATATTGTCGTCAGGATTAACGACATGCATCGATTCATCATGAGAAAAAAGCAATGGCGGAGATGTAAGAAGATTGACTTCAAAAGAATTAGTGCACGACACATAACGGTGGTAGTAGGCGATACATGATTAACGACTGCATTAATTGCATGTAACAATACATGTTTACCATGACAGGAGTAACTAGTAGCCTAGCACTAACAATCACCCATAACCGTGGTAGCAGGCAACACGGGCTTAATGATTGCATCAATTGCATATAACAACGCACGTTTACCATGACAGGACTAACTAGTAGCCTAGCACTAACAATCACCCATAGAAAAAGAAACAAAAATACACACGATATGATCACATGATAATAAATGCAAGAAACAAAAATAAATACAGTGAATTCGTATTGAGATTCAATGTTGGCGTGATTAGATGCAAATGGTATGAGAGAATCAGTATTTTGAGAACTCTGGGCATTGATATCGTGTGCATTTTATATTGTTAACCATTGTTTATAAATAATTTTTAAGATCATCATCATCATACTCAAAAAATCTCATCAATAGTAAAGCTAAAAGAGTATGATGTTGACAATATTACATATATCCCGTAGGAATAGAGGAGCTACTTCTAGTGAGACCCTTTGCTCACAGTAGTTTTGCATTAAGCCCTGGACATAAGACACATTATACTCAACAATCGGGGAAAGCCCAATTGGTGCATGTATCTCCTTGTCTTTTGACTATTAACGGTACCACATAATATATGATTAACTGTCTGCTGTTTTTAACGTTATTTTCACAAAATTAGTAAAATAACGTTAAAATTAGTGAAATTTTACCTTTATCCCTCGAGGGCCACACATAGATACATTGTATGCGCACACCGCAAGCGGGCATAATATAGTAATTAAGATAGATATAGAAAAATAAAATAATAATACATATAATAACTACAAACACAATGGAAAAAATCCTAACCAACTTAAAAGTATATGTTCCTTAACAGGTATAGGTGGTCCTTGGTGTAAATACGAAATGGAGAAAAATGAAATTGTGCTATACATGAATCATGGTTTGATCATTGATGCGCACAAATTTCCATAAAAACTAGAAATTGATTATACGTAATACCACAGTCAAGTAAGGGGCTGTTTGGTTGATTAAGTGCTGAATCATTAAGATGGTCTGAATGGTTAAAAGGCTCTGAATGGTTAAGAGCTGAATCATTCAGCATTCCTTATTAGCTTAATGGTTAAGCACTTATTCATTCCATTCAGATGCTGAAACAAACAGTCTGAATACTGAATGATTCAGACCTGAATGATTAAGAGGCTGATTAAGAGGCTATCAAACAGCCCCTAAACTTGGTTCATGTTTATGAGATATCATCGCAGCGTATTTTATTTTATATTTCTCATTTGATATTAACATTTTTGTGAATCTCATAAAAGGAGGATTAAAGTTGCACAATCACTCAACTTTGGATAAACTAAGAAAATTCACAACAATGCTTATCCGAATGATTATGGAATTCTGGACGACGAATCCAGACAACACCTGTGTTGTAGGGGAGGTCTACTAGTCGTCCGGAATATGTATGGTAGGCCTACGTAAAGGTTGTTTTTTTTAAGAGAAACAACTTTGATTATGGAGATGGTATTGAAGGTGGGTGAGAGGGGGCCCCACTAATCATCTTTTTATTAAAATTTTTACTTTTTTATGTTTTTAATTTTTTTTTGATAAAAATGAAATAATAATAAATAAATTATGAACATATTAAATAAATTATAAATAGATGCAATAATATATATATATATGTTAAACAAAAAAGAAAAGTAGGTGATGAGATGGAAATTTGAAATAATTTATGACCGTAGGAAATAGTGGATTTGGAACGATTATGGTTTAGAATGACGTAAAATTCTAATATGACGAGCACCCATAGCATTATGGATGCTCTAAAAAGTATTGTTATTAAACGACAATAAACTTAAACATGGAGGATATATCTTGCAAATTCACACTTCACTTTACGTCTTTACTAAACCAAAAGTCAATAATCAACAAGTTAACAAAAACTAAGCCCCAATTTGCAATTAAAAAAACAATAATCCACCCCTTCATCGAAGCTCGTCACGAATCCATAATCATCCCTCACTTTCTCTCTCTAGAAAACCCTCTTTTCTCTCTCTCTCTCTATTCACAAAATCTCCGTTAGCGTAAATCTTCCCCCTTCGATGGCCAATAGCAATCTACCTCGAAGAATCATTAAGGTATTATTATTATTTATTATTATTAATTAACCCTAACGAATCTCGTGATCTTACTCTTCTGATTTACTTTTTCAATTCCTCGATGATGTTATTTGTATCATATCGTTCAATCCGATCGCCGTATATCTCAAACCCTAACTTAGGTTTTTACTTTGTTATTATTATGATCCAGGAAACTCAGCGGTTACTCAGTGAACCAGGTTAAACTTTAATTTTATTATTATTATTATTATTATTATTATTATTATTATTATTATTATTATTATGTTGTGTTTATTTTATCTGATTTTTGTTGGTGTAGCTCCGGGGATAAGTGCATCACCATCTGAAGATAATATGCGTTATTTTAATGTCATGATCCTTGGTCCAACACAGTCTCCTTATGAAGGTAATCTAATCATTTTAGTTACATTTTTTTAATTGTGCTGGTTTCTAATTTTGTATTAGATGTACTTTTAGTGTATTTATAGTTTATTATATGTTGATTGATATGTTTGAAATGATATTATTTAGGAGAAGAATGATATCTTTGTATAACACTATGTTTAGGGTGTTAAACGTTTAAGACGCTGCTTCTCTTGAATATAAATATCATACATGTATACATTATGACTTTGTTATATCAATCCTAGTGTATATATTGAGTTTAAGTTTGATATCGGTCCGTTTTGTTACTATATAAATTGTAACATGCAAGTAACCTTGACTCTAAGCAGTTAATGTCAGAAAATATCGGTTACGGTCGAGGACCGATATTTGATATATCGGTTTGCGCGGTGAGATATCGGTGGGATATCGGTAATTTTTATATCATGCAAAATCCATATATATAGAAATTTAACACTAACAATTAAATATAATCTCCTACAATTAACAGATTGACCTCTTGCAACATGCAAAACAATAACAATTGTAGCAAGTGGGAACTTATTAAGACTTTAAACACTAATATTTAACACTGACAATTAACAATTAAGATTTAAAACACTAACAACATCAATAAGAAACAAGACAAATAGAAGAACTAATAAGAAAGATACTGATATCGGGAATATCGGTGATATATCAGTCAAATATCGATAAGATATCGGTCAAATATCGGTCAATATCACCGATAATATCGGTACAAAATATCGGGCAAAATATCGGTATCAATATATCGGTTGATGACCGATAACCGATATATCGGACCGATATAGCGGATATATCGGTGATATTAACTGCTTAGCCTTGACTGCATAACTTTGCAAGTACTTGTTATAGAATTTGGTTTAAGCAGATCGCAAAAAAATGACCTTCAGAAGGAACAAGTAATTCAATAAAAACGAGATTGCTTTTTATCGAAGTCGGACCTTTTCTTTCTTGGTTTCTTATGGATGGATGGGGTTGGGAACGTTTTAGCTCATTTATTTTTGCTCTGATGTTATGTAGCTGATGCTGAGTATCAACCTCATGATGGAAAGAATAACTCGCTGGTGTGTGTGCGACTTCATAACTTCAACATTGATTGTTGTTTTAATTTGTTAGTTATCCACTTATGTTGGACTAGATGTGTATTGACTCAGTTTTTTTTCCTTATTTCTATGAGTGAATTACTGGATCAGTGTTATATAAATTTTCGATGGGGTATTGGTTGTAGTTTATGCTATTATAAAGTTGAGAGAACTTCTAATTTATGCGTGCTTGATACTTTTGCGTTGGTTGACTTGTAGGAGGAGTTTTCAAGCTGGAGTTGTTTTTGCCAGAAGAATATCCCATGGCTGCTCCCAAGGTACATGGATCGATATATACTGGTGCATGCCAATTAGGATGTTTTCAGTGCCTTTATATGATAACTCCTGTTAGAAAGCCATTTGTATACTTTTAGCTGTTTCACCGCATGCATGGGTCCTTTAATTTTCACCAAGTTGCATGCAGTAATGCTTGACTTTGTTCAACTTAAGGTTGGCATTTATGCTTGTGTTGTACTGATAATATTTTTTTACCATACTGAAACAGGTTCGGTTTCTTACAAAAATTTACCATCCGAACATTGACAAGGTTTGTCTTGCATGTCTCTTCTTTCTAGTTTCTGAGTTTCTCATGTTAGTTGGTTTCTTAGTATTCGTTTTGTGTGCAGCTTGGTAGGATTTGTCTTGACATCCTCAAAGACAAATGGAGCCCTGCTCTTCAGATTCGCACTGTACTCCTGAGGTATAATCTTCCAAAATTTCATTGTACAGATTTGATTTTACTAAAGAGAGTGAGTTGGGTAAATGGCCGTTGGCCGAACATGTAATTTGATGGAGCAGGTCAAAACGGAACGGTCCAGTTGGGCCAACTCTCAAACTCTTTTTTCCCTAATAAATAACTAATGTGATTACTGATAATACTATAGTGGTTCAGTAATAGAATTTGACAGATTCTTTGGATATTGGTAACAATAGAAAACTGAAGGCTGACATTTGCGTTGTTTGCATTGTATTGGTTAGCATTCAAGCTCTTCTAAGTGCTCCAAATCCAGATGATCCGCTCTCTGAGAACATTGCGAAGCACTGGAAATCTAATGAAGCTGAAGCTGTTGAAACAGGTACACACCATAGTAAACAGTTTTTTTCTTTCTTTCTTTCTTTCTTTCTTTATTCCTTTTAATTCTTTAGATAATACACAGTCCATTAAAAAGGTTTTTATATTATATTGTTATTTTGGTTTATATTTGAAACTACAGCAAAGGAGTGGACCCGTTTGTATGCTAGTGGCGCCTAACGGAGATGCCGGATGCGGGGCATTATGTTGTTTGAAAAAATAACAGTGTATTTGGTTAGGCCTTGATATTTAAAACTTGAACGCTGCAATGTTGTTAACTTTCTTGTGTTTTTTCGAGATAATATTGTAATTTGGGTTAACTATGTGAAAGAATAGTGTGGGTAAAGGGGCTGTTTTGATCTGCATCTGGGGTGGCTTTGAAAATTAAGAAATTGATTCCCTTCTTGGTATAATAAAAACTTGCTTTCCTCAATAAAGAGGCGACTATCGTTTAGTATGACAAACTAGCGTACGCTTTTAGTTTTTCTGCGTGGGCAAGTGTCGCAAAGCCAAGAGTTTTGAGATACCGGGAATGTGTGACAAAGTTGTTGATCAACCCTTCATAATTTCTACCATCTAACATATCATTCTCAATAGCTATATAGAACATGAATTAACTATTAGCTTTTTTATTTGTTTTATACATGATAACTGATCACGGAGTGCGGTTTTCTACCCTGCACGCTCACAATGTCAACTTGTTCAAGGCGTGGACTCGTGTTACAGGCGCATCAGATGTTTTTGAATTTCAAGGACCAGCCATTATGCGACTGTCTTGGGTGTTAATGATGTTTACTGGTTGTGTGCTACATTCGAGTGGGGTGTTGGGTAATGCTTTATAAAGTTCAAGCACTTGCACACAGAACGTTGGGTGTAGACATGTGGGTTTTATGGGCGAGAATATTTACATTAATTTATGCATGAAAAGTTTCTAGCATACACAAATGGTAACATCCAGCCTTTTCGTACACAACCAATATTGTCACTTTACCCACAAGGTGGTGATGGATTTGGTTTTGGTTGCTTGAGTGAAAACTTCATAGGTTGTCACAAACCAAAGATCCATGTGACTCATACACATATCTTGTTTTCTTAAACTGACAATTACACAGATTAACACTATTTTTTCTTATTTATTATCATATGGCTTCTAACTTAGTGGTAAAGTGGTGTGTTAGGTAAGGGTTTGTTTGGTTCACTTAAAAGACACCTCTTAATTGTTCATAAATCTTCTTAATGGGTCAATTTTAGAAATATGCCGATCGATTCAGGAATCACCTCTTAATGGCTCAGCACAAGATTACCAAAAGCACTGAACTTTTTTTCTCCCCAAAGT
This sequence comes from Ambrosia x helenae, assembly GCA_030844895.1. Taxonomy (NCBI): domain Eukaryota; kingdom Viridiplantae; phylum Streptophyta; class Magnoliopsida; order Asterales; family Asteraceae; genus Ambrosia; species Ambrosia x helenae. The sequence goes on from JAUTDX010001890.1 coordinate 33,199, forward strand.
ATACCAACTATGGTTTTTTGCGTTATATATAAGCTTGTTTTAAAGGTCGGCACCGATCACTAGAAAAAGAGAAAAAAAAAACTTTCTCAAAATGACAAAATTGACCCATGACTTTCTAGATTGACAAAAATGACTCCCTACTTTTTAAGTTGACAAAAAGGCCCCATACCTTCTAACTTCTCTATGTAACCCATTCTACACCCAAACTTTGCTATAATCTTAAAAGAAACCCTCTAACTTTGTAAATGTTATTTTGACCCTCAACTTTTTAAAGTTTCGAGCTTACCCTGAAATTAATTTCTTGCTTTCTTATTTTTATAGACGTGTCTAGTTCTTCTAAGCTTTAACGTATTTTTTTGAACGTGTTGGGTCAATTATTAAATGTTTTCTTTTTATGTACGTTTGATGTAAAAAAAAAATTGGAAGCAAATCGGATCAAATTTTATTTCGTTTTCATTCGACGGTACAAATTTGAGTGACCATACGCTACGGCCTAAGTTTAGTTTGGAAACAAGTCTGGTCAATTTACATATCAAATACATTTTCATTCAACGGTATGCATTTGGACTACTCTACGTTTCAACCTAAATTTAGTTTAGGAATGAGTCGAGTAGGCTGTAGTCTATAATCTATCATGTCACGTATAGCGCCGTCGTAACGCATCATCGGGTAAAAAAAACTATGCCGATCGATTCAGGAACCACCTCTTAATGGCTCAGCACAAGATTACCAAAAGCACTAAACTTTTTTTCTCCCCAAAGTATACCAACTATGGTTTTTTGCGTTATATATAAGCTTGTTTTAAAGGTCGGCACCGATCACTAGAAAAAGAGAAAAAAAAAACTTTCTCAAAATGACAAAATTGACCCATGACTTTCTAGATTGACAAAAATGACTCCCTACTTTTTAAGTTGACAAAAAGGCCCCATACCTTCTAACTTCTCTATGTGACGAGGTAGGGCCCAGTTCAACTAAACTGGCCCACACCTACAACATGTCATATGGCCCAATGGGTAAGGCCCAATGACAATACACAATCCGGCAGTGATTACTAACGAACATCTTCTAGAAAGAAGTTAAGGGGTAAAGCATAACTGCCAGCCCGATAAATATGAATACAAGAGATATGTCTTATCTCCAAGGAAAGTGGAACAACTAAGGATAAGAAGGCGGTTACGCATCATGGAAGGGTTAGAACTCCTCAATTATAAATAGGGACGCAGGTAAAACGTATGATTCATTCACAAATACTCCACACTTTTTACAATCGCTTAAAAGCCATACTTATTCTCACGCCGGAGGGTGGTCACAGGAAAACCCCCAATCCTGTGACGAGTCCTAACGGTGTTCTGTTTTGTAGCTAGACATGTCCCGTTCGATCAGGTCAAAAGGAGTTTCTTGTCTTATCCAGAAGACTGGTTCCCCTCAGGTACTTGTTTCTTCACTATGTAACCCATTCTACACCCAAACTTTACTATAATCTCAAAAGTAACCCTCTAACTTTGTAAATGTTATTTTGACCCTCAACTTTTTAAAGTTTCGAGCTTACCCTGAAATTAATTTCTTGCTTTCTTATTTTTATAGACGTGTCTAGTTCTTCTAAGCTTTAACGTATTTTTTTAAACGTGTTGGGTCAATTATTAAATGCTTTCTTTTTATGTACGTTTGATGTAAAAAAAATTGGAAGCAAATCGGATCAAATTTTATTTCGTTTTCATTCGACGGTACATATTTGAGAGACCATACGCTACGGCCTAAGTTTAGTTTGGAAACAAGTCTGGTCAATTTACATATCAAATACATTTTCATTCAACGGTATGCATTTGGACTACTCTACGTTTCAACCTAAATTTAGTTTAGGAATGAGTCAAGTAGGCTGTAGTCTATAATCGATCATGTCACGTACAACGCCGTCGTAACGCCGCATCGGGTAAAAAAACTAGTTAATAATTAAAGTTATAATGTGTTGTTCTAAATGTCATGTTTCCTTGATCTCCAACTCATGCAACGGATCGATTCCTTGATCAACATGATAACGGAGACGACGACTCGATTGAATCCCCATATATAACCTCACTATTATTATTATTCCATGCTTCTTACATTAATTTCTTCCCTTAGATTTTTCCTTTACAACCTGCACGTAATCTTTCCATATCCTATTTCATCATCATCGATCTGTTGATTTCGCATGCAACTGATGCATGGTATATATATCATTTGAAAAGGCTGATTTGAAATAGCTGTTTGTTTCACATTTTATGATTATTTATCGGTTGTTAGGCCGATTACGTGATTGTTTTCGAAACAATATAAATTCATCTTCTGTTCCATAGGCCGATCACGCATTCACTTCTGTACGTTATCAGGTACTTTGTTTCGCGCTCTTGATGAAATTTGTAACGACTAGTTATTTGTTTCTCATTTCATGATCATGATCCGTTTTTAGGCCTGATTTGTTTTTTCGTTTTAAAATCGAAACAATAGGAATCGGTTTTTATAGGCTAGGATTGGTTTTGCTATTTAAAATTAGTTGCGGCGCAGCTTGTTGCCTGTTTATCTGCCTCTATATTTACTTTATTGTAATCGTCCTTCTAGTTTTATAAGGTATAGTATACCTTCATATTTTGTTTCATAAGCCAAATTCTGCATGCAGTGCTGTATGATATCAGGTACAAGGTTTAGCTGTTGATTCTTATTCTATGAATCTATAATCATGATCAGTGTTTAGAGCTGTTAATCTATCGTATACTATTTCGTGTTTTTTCTAAACAATCTGAATTCAACTTCTGTTTTAGAAGCGGATTTCGCATTCACTGCTGTAAGATATTATGTAGTATGTACTAATGTAATATTAGGTGTTTGATGCTCATTGTAAGATCATGATCGGATTTTAGGCCTGAAATTGGTGATTGATACCGTGCAAAAACCTTGTAGAAGAAATGGAGGAGGAGAAAGATGTGAAGGAAGTAGTTGATGAGACGAATGATCATTCGGCGAGAAAGGGGAAGACTGGTATATTTTCTCGATTTTGGAATGGATTGCTTAGGTTATATGATCATGATTTTGAGAAGAGATTGCGACATATATCGAAAGAAGAGGCTACTATTCTTGCTAGAATGAAGAAAAGATCTACCACATGGAGGAAAAATGCTAGGAATATCATTCTTTTTTTTCTTCTTCTTGAGGTAATAATACTATTATCTAATTGTTGAACTTTGTAGCGTTCGTTTCATGGATTGCAAATGAATTGAAGTTAGAATTCGTGCGAGAACCATAATTTGATTTGAAATTTTGATGTGTTCATTTCATAACATAGAATGAAATCTCGCTGGAATTGAAATGTGGATTCATTTCCATATGTTGTTCAGTTACAATTCCTTCTTTTGTTGTAATAAACAACATAAGAAGTCAAATACACATTCCAATTCCATCCAAATGCCATTTCATTCCCATGAAACGAATGCTACCTTAATTTGATCAAACATTTGAGTGTGTGAACAATAAATCAATGATCTATTCAATGTTGTAATTGAAATGGGTAGAACTAGATGAGAACATTACATACTGTATGATTCGTTTCAGGTTGTTGCGATTGGATATGCTATAATGACAACGCGAACGGTGATGTTGGACTGGAAAATGAGGGCATTTAGAGTTTTCCCTATCTTTTTATTGCCTGTATTAGCATGGGTTTTGTACTCTGGAATTCACAGCCTCAATGGAATGTGTAAGTTTCCTCCATAGGTATATCATATATGCTATAGCTATCTTCTGTTTTCATTTGAGGACCTGTTTTAGTTGTGGATTGAATGCATTAGGTTGCAGTTGGTAACTGTTTGTAAAGTTTTAAATAACTTAAAATATCGGTTGACCGAACAGAAACTGATAACAAACAAAAAATGGTCACAACAGAAATTATCTATTAACTAAATTAACCACATCACCATTTGAAACTCGTAAATCGACTTAACCAAATTTGGTAAGTTACAGTTTTCTTTATGACCGAAGTGTTCGGCCATGGTTCAGTTAAGCCAATAACCAACCTGTGCCCAGTGCCCACCCTACTTGTGTCCTAATAACTTATCAGTTATGACTAAATATATGCTAATATCATGGCTCGTGGCGGTGGTGCTGCTGGGACAAAACAACCAATTTAACGATTTTGGGTATGCAGGTGAACGCAGGGATCAAAGAAGTCTAGAAAGGCTTCGAGATGAAAGGCAAGCGAAAATTGATGAACTTAAAGATCGGACTAACTATTACAACACGCAACAACTTATTCAGGTACTACTGCAACCGCTATTGTCATCACCAAATACGGTTGATATAATGCTATTGCAAAATCCTTATTTTTCAGAAATATGATCCGGACCCAGCAGCAAAGGCGGCAGCTGCATCAGTTCTTGCATCCAAATTGGGTGCAGATTCAGGAATGCATTGGTTTGTAGACGAGTCACATTTTAATCAACATGATACTGGGAAAAGCAGTGATGTTGAGTTTATGCAATCTGGTGGTCTAAGAAGACGGAACGCGTTAGACGCTAGATCTCCTGGAAGTATTGGAGTGCAAGACGGGGGTTTCCGTATGCAGGAAGCGAGGGTTCTGAGATTTTAATGCCTGGTGAGCTTGCTGTTGATCATCGGAGTCGTATGGCGATGAGTCCACAAGATGCTGGTTGGATGGCTCGGCTTGCTGCATTGCTTGTTGGCGAGGACCCTACTCAATCTTATGCACTTATATGTGGAAATTGCCATATGCACAATGGTCAGTATATTGTTTGCTAAAAGTTATTAGTTCAATTGTGTTTACTAAATAAATATGTTATTGTAATCTATATAGGGCTTGCAAGGAAAGAGGACTTTCTTGTGTTTACTTACTATTGCCCGCACTGTCACGCCCTGAATAAACCAAGGAACTTGGACGAAAGCTCTACATGTAACAATAGCCCGAATATGAGATCTTTAATGACACATCACGACGACAATGCTTCAGGTACAAGCACTCCTGATACGAAATCTTCACCAACAAACCGCCATCACATGAATAAAAAAAAGAAACCAGGCGAAAATCTTTCAGATATCAACTTTACTAATATGAAATCTTCACCAACAAACCGCCACCGCGTGAATAAATTAAAGAAATCAGGTGAAAACTGGGCAGATATCAGCATCCTTGACATGAAATATCCAACAGTGGTCAATGCTGACTTATTCAAACAAAGTAGTGAGTCTGTGAGAGAGACTTTAGCTTTGGATGAAAAGAATGCTGAGGATCCAGATAATCATTAATATTGTTATCTTAGCAGGTTTAATCTTGAAAGATTTACAACCTTTCCACTCATGTTAATGATCCCAGTTTCGGTTATTTATATTGGAGAATAGGCATAGAGAAAGTACTCTTTTCCATGCATATACCCTACAGGTTCATACCTGCATACATAAATATGGATAGTCAATAACATAACTGCAGAACCTCAAATGAAACACAATAAATACACACACACGCACGCGCTCTTATCTCAGAACAGTAGTTTATAATCGAAGCAGTCTATGTGTTATCGATAAGTATCATATAGCCTTAAGCCTCTTGCAGGCCACATGCCTAGCGTAAGTTGTGTTCTATCTGGTCCTACTAGTTAGCAGGGTATTTGTTGGTCCCGTGATTTTTCCCATGGTTACCAAAAAAAAAGTATAACATTGTAATACATTGTTTGATCAAATTTTAACTGCCTATGACTGCACCTTAATATTTCCTCCTTTATCCCACATGCAGAGCCGTCTCAAGCGTCTTGGGGGCTCAAAGTGCATAATAAAATTGGAGCCCTTTTCGTTAAAAATATTGTTGGGTAATACCATGATTCCTATACGATCTTTGTGTGTGCGCATGACAACAATCGAAAGCCCAAAGTTACCTATATATTGTTTACTTTTTTAAAATTTGAGGGCCTCAAAAAGTGAGGGCTTAAAGCCCTAACTTTATTTCACTCCCCTTTGAGCTGGCCTGCGCACATGCTTAATGCACCTTTGGAGGGATGTACTCGGACATCACTTTTTTCTGGTACAATCTGATCATGTCTTTTAACTGTACACCATGTTGTGTGATGAATGTAAAAGCATGTTTACAGTTTGTAAGTCATGGATAAGATTAACACAAGAAAATATAGCTGCAACATATCTTTAGCTTATGACAAATAGTATTGATTAAAAATGATAACTTTGAGTTTCTTTAACAATATACTTTGTTTAATCCTTATTTAAGAGAGATTTTAAAAGTATAATCATTGGTATTATACACTTTACCAAGAAAATATTTGAAAAAAAAAAGATTTACTAAAATAAATCTTAAGTAGTAACATCAAATTAAATCAACACCAGTATGGCTATACAAGTAACCAGGCAAATGGTTGCAACGGAGGCGGGAAGGTTTACCCACTTTGTAAGGTTCCTGCCCAAGGAGATCACAGGTTCGAGTCTCACTCCTTGTTAGGAGGAGCTAGAGGCCGATTTTGTTAGCCCGGGGATTGAACCTGGGCAGGGGTGTTGTACTCTAAGGTGACGCATCGTTCGACTGCCCAAAAAAAAAGTAACCAAGCAAATCCAACAAAAGAAAAACATTAAAATATGATTTTGCAATAAATAAGGTTGCTGGATGTCTTGGGGGACAAGGAAGTAAAGCAAGTTATGTACAAAAGAATTCATCTAAACATAAACATCCCTCTCATGTAGTTTTTGCATATTCCTTTTACAACATACTACACATTCCTTTTCCCCATAAAACAAACAACAAATGCCTACACAACAGATGCAACTTCAACTTTCCATTGTTATGCTTTTTGAGTTTTTTCATCACAAATGCCAATTTTTAAACTGCAAAACTTCTCAACTCTTCAAATGTACAACTTTTATTGCTCATTTTTTGAACCCGGCCGAATTTTCGGGCAGCCAGGTCATTGAAAGTTGCCGGTTATGATCGGGTTTACTTCAAAACCCGTATCAAATGAGTTTCGTTCAGCTTTTAAGGATGCTTGTGGCGGCTCTTCACGTGAGAGCATCAAGTCTTGGTCTTCATCTTCACCTAGATCTTCAGCTTCGGTTGGAGGACCTGTTCATAATTAAAAAGAAAAGAGAGCCTTGTTGGATGTTTAACAAGTGGAGTTCATCAACAAAAAGTAGATGTTGCAAAATGGACGGGTTGGAACGCGTAAAAAAATTATTTGGGATAAAAAAATCAGGTTGGGTTTACCTCAAAATGGCTTCCGTCCCTTTTTTCTTGAATTTTAAAAAGATAAATAACGTATTAATTCTATTACAAAAATTATATTCTTAACAATCTATGCTTAATAAAGGAATTTAGAATCTGTAAGCATTTAAAAATTTTATATAAATTCGGTTCACTTTCAACCTTTTGACGCGTTCCGTTTTAATCAAGTTTTATTAAGTTTACTCACTTGACCAGTTAGATGCAAATATAACCTGAATCAACACCTATCTAGGTAAAAGCGTTAAAGTTCAAAGAAAAAAGAAAAGGTGTGTACTTTGGACTGCACTCTGATACATGGGTTTCGTGAGCCATACGGTTCCCGGGAAGACCATGAGGTTGGTTTTGGTCAGGCTCTTCTTCTCATTGGCTTCCAAGTGTGTGAACCCAAACCCTTCAGTCCATGTGTCAACCAAGCTCGGGATGGCAGATACCACCAGCTTCCCTACCTTTAAAGACTTTAACATCTAAAAAATAAGACATAAACAGGTGTAAATATGCAACCATGAAATATTGCATTGCTACTTTCTAAATTCTTTATTAAAAAAAATACCTCTTCAATAGCATTCATTAGACGCCGACACATTCCCTGGCGGCGATATCTGCTGCACGTTGCAATTAGTGCATCTCAGCAACATTTGCGCCATGAATCCTATATGAATTTAAACATGTCGTACCATTTAATATTTTAACAAATAAATGTCTAGACCACATGCAGAAAATTATAGATTACTAATTATTTAACAAGACATTTATAAACAGCAAAGTATCACTTTATATCTCCCCATGAACTTATTCATCCAGTTTAACAAGTGAATGGGAACACAGCCTGTAAATAAGATAAATTACGTGAGTAAGCTTGTATATCAGAAGGTACCTTATAGATGCTACACATACTATCACATCATCTTTCTCCAAGATTATTGTATAGAAACCCTCATAGTTGAGACGGGCAAATTCTGATCTGAAAATAAAATCAAACAGATAGTATCACATCATCTTATCGGTATATGAAGGCAATCTTGACCCATTTACTTAAGATTAGGTCGATTTGGGATATTTTAATCTAAAACGGGTCATATGAAGTTTAAGCTAAAAAGGAAACTTTAAATGCATACAACCTCTTCAATTGCATACTCAAAGCTTTAGATTATTATTACTGTTTGTAGTCACTAAAGCATTAATTTTATAAATGGATAAAAGAAGATGTTTATAAGTACAACCATCTTGCCACCTCAGAATAATGCATGATATGGGAAAGGTGAATAAAGATCTACTTTTAACGTCAGCCACCTGAAAACAGAAAAAAAAAAATGGAAACAGAATTTCAAGATGAAGAAAATGCTCACCCCCAATTATACATAACATGAGGAATCATATCAATGCCTGTTCTTGGATCCACCATGGGAAGAAAACATTCTTCCATGATTGTAAGGGAAACAGCTAGTTTCAGATTGCATTCAGCTTTCAGCGCAACCAAACGCTGTGCGGAATGAACTTTTAGGTCTCCATGAATGCATTTCAGAAGTGTACACGAGAAACCATCAGCTATGGGATTCATAATCCCGATCTGGGAATGAAGCCCTGAGTGAATCTACAAATAGTTTAGATTCAAATTAATTAAATACGTCCAATAAAGCAATATTTATTCACATTTCCATATTAAAGTTTGGTAAAAATGTTAATTTAAGTAATTAATTCACCTCCTCACAGCTTTCCCCACAGAAACCACGTAGCAGAAGGCCCTAATTCTCTTTCCATTCCCTTCTCTCTTAGACATTCCACATGATCTATTTACAGCAAACCATTCATGAGAAACGGACAAAAAATGGAGACAAAATTTGGCAGTGCTCCATTGTGGCAACTATAACTTCTCAATCCGTTTTGGCACTAAGGTTGTTTGAACGCCTACTTGAAGATTAAAGTTTTTGAGTCCCTATTAGGTAATTAATACTCCCTACATCCTAAAAAATATACACCTTTCTATTTTAGTTTGTCCTAAAAATGTGCACTTCCAAATTTATTTGTCAAGTTTCCTATCTACCCTTAATTACTAAACTCCATTAATTGCACACTTCAAAAGATGTGTGCACTTTATAGCGAAGAAAATCATGCTTTAGCTATAATACAACGCATTAACTATGGTATTGTAAGAATTTGTGTTTTTCTTTTGTCAACGCTTACTTTGGGACATAAGGTGTAACCATTTTTCCCTGTCTGGTTTTAGTTTTTACATTTACTCTCTAATTAACAAAGTTGGCCTTTAAAAACTGGTAGAAGTGTAAAACGGACCGTAAAAGTTGTAATATAGGCCACAAATAAGTTATAAACCACCCACAGGACCCCCACCAAAAGAATATTGCCATTATATGACATTTTACGTAATAATAATATCTAATATCCTGGTTATTGAATGCAGAAATCTACATTTATGTTCACATTGCAGGCATTTCAATGCACCCAAGCTTGAAGCCTCGTTGTCATCGACCACATTCCCACAAATCCAGCAAGAGCACCTTGAACAATACCAATTGCCTTCCGGTAGTTCCTGGAAAAAGCAACGCACAAAAAGGGGATACAGATAACTAGATAAATTAAAAAATAACAGAAAACTAAAACAATCAGTCAAGTTATACTAATATTCCCAAGGCTATGGATCTAAACAACTAAAACAAAGTAGTTCTCTTTGACCACCTAGAACCCTAAAAGTGCTAAAGAAACGACAATTACCTAAAACTGTGTTGGGCGAATAATAAAATAATGGGTAGAGGAGATTGTCAAAGAAACAAAAAACAGCCAGGCGTATTATACTGATATTCACAGGGCTATGGGTCCAAACGACTAAAACAAAGTTGATTTCTTGGAGCACCTAGAACCCTAAAAATTCTTGAGAAACTACAAGTGCCTAAAAACCTGCTGGGAAAACAATAAATTAATGGGTAGATAAGATTTGCAAAGAGATGATGAAAGTGAAAGTGTAAAACAAACCTCTACACACAAGCATTTTAGATGAAAGGTTGATGGGCAATTATCACAGCATATCAACTCACCGCCATCACCACACAAACCACAACTGTCATCATGTTCATCAATATCCTCAACCTCAATAGTTCGTGTAGCACCTTTCCTAACCTTGTATTCAGCTGACCAAGCTTCCAGCTGGCACAAAGTGTATGATTTTCCAGACTCCATATAAAGATTTAAACATGGGCTTTTTAGGCTGAAACCAGCATGACTCTTAAACTCGGAAACAGAAAGAATCTTCTCACAACACTGACACAAGATACCATCTCGGGTAACTAAACCATCTTTTACCACTAAATCATCTCTTGGATTTCTGTACTGGATCACTTCATTAACTTTAATTACCCCAAAATCTATTAACCAGGATAGTACCGTTCTTACTCCAAGTCCAGACCACCTCCCTTCAACCTGATGTGATCGCCTTTGGTCAAACTTCGTGGACGCAACCTGCAACTTCCTTTTGTGCCCTTGTTGGACCTCCTTGTAGCTTTTGGGACACGAGATTTTGTCTTGACTCTTGATGATTTGTTAGTAGAACGGTTTTTCAATATGGCTGAAAGTAAAAGATCATCATCACTAAGGTTACAATGTCCTTTTTTCTCTTTTCCATGTTTATGATGATGAGTCGACTTCTTAAGCCTGGATTGCTTCTTTTCATGTTGGTCATCAGAAGAGCAAAAAGATGATTTTAAATAACTCCCATTACTCTCTGCTACATTTGATTTCAACTGAACGCTAATCGCACTAACCTCTTGCATGCCATAAGAAGCACTTAATTTCATCTCAGACAACTTCTTTGATTTCTTGTGTTCTTTGGTTTGCATGACACCGTCTTCATGAGCAAAGACAATTTCAGACCCTCCAGTTGATGAACAAAGATTATTTGTTTGGCAAGAAAATGGAACTAAATCGCTACTCCCTTTCCCGACTTTTTTTGTAATTTGGTTAGCAACAATAACTTCATTTGTTGAAGGTAAAAACTGGATCATCACTAAAATAAAAACCATCCACCACACTTCTCTTTGTTTTAACCGGCTTCCCTTCTTTCAAGTTCCGCAGACTTTTATCAATAAACACCACTTTTGCAAAAGGATCGAGTAAATACCACCAATGAGCTAAGGCAGTTGCAGGTTCCAAATTTCTAAGTTGCTCTTCAATCTCTATTAATGTATCAGAAAAATCCGACTGGAACTCGGGCAAACTTGTCCACTGTATGCCATTACTATCACCGGCAACATAATTTGCATCTGCAACTAGCTTCTGACCACACATATTCCATGCTCTGTAAAATTCCCGAATTGGCCTTCCTGAAGGAGATTTGAAGACAAATTCTCCATGTCCTTTACAATGAGTGGTTCTGTTTCGCCTTCCTATAACCCATTTTGCTTCCCTAAGTAGCCGATGAATGTGAAACCGTAATAATAATTTTATGTCCGTAGCTGAATCTTCAGGCAGTGCTAAAAGTTCATCTTCATCAAGTTCCACAAATGAAGAATCTTTCCATTTTCTTTTGGAACATTGAATTGGTTCAGGCCGGATGACTAAAAGCTTGCTTACATGGCTCTCCTGAGAACGGGTGATGCAATTGCAGCACCAACATCGGTTCCTTTTTGATCATTTGTATCAGAGCTAGATAATCTGGATTTGAAGCATCCTTGTTAGAAACTTCTCCAACAGTTCCTTTAAGCAAATAACAACTGGATTTAAAACCTTGACCAGATGATTCAACTAAACGACATGTTACAATTGTAGTTGGTTGGAACAAACAAGAACTGAGTTCTTTTGATGGGATTGAAGAATTAACGACTTTCTCTAAATAAGGTTTAGCATTGACTTGTTCTTCAGGTAACACCTTCCTTCTTTTAACTTCAACATCAGCGTCGTTTCTTGCTGATATAGTAAACTCTTCAGATTCTTTCATGTTCTGGAATCTGTTCTACTTGTCATGACTGAATTGTCACTGTTGCAACCAAATGAAACATCTTTAGCTTTTTTATATTCATTTTCGAAATTAATTGCTCCAGTTACAAGACACTTTTTGCTAGTTTTATCATTTTCATGTCCAAAGAACACTTCTCTAAAAATAGAATCTTCTTCCTTTGAACCCTCGAATTCATCATCATGCAAATCTTCAATACCTAGCCTGAATAACATCTTTAAGGACTTGTTGCAGTTCCCCTTCATTTTATGCGTCTTTTTCTAAATCCCTTATTTAATAAATATACTCAGTGTCCGTCTTTCTAAATAAAAGAAATCTCCACAGAATCAGAAGGAAAACATGATCATAGCTGAATTCAGAATGACCATATATCCATGAATATCCTGCCGTCTGCAATAATTCAATATCATAAATTAAACTTAGTTAAATGTGAGTTTATTAAGGCGAGACACTAATGTGCTGCGTTAGTTAAATAATTGATATCCAAATATGGATTGTGACAACCACATCAGTAAATGGAAATACGTGAAGCTATTTGAGATGAACCAAATAAAGGTCTGAACACCCTTAGCTATTACTCAATTAGGAAGAAAGATTGGTAGTGAAAGTATGACTATTCCAAATTTGTAGCACGTAAAGAGCTCATCAACAGCTTGGAACGCTGTCGACATATGGCACTATCTAAGAAAATGTCAAGATCAAGTAGGTAATGCCGTAAAAGACAAAACAAGAAAGGATATAAATTAGAAGACTCCTTGCCTACAATCTTCGAACATGGATTATAAATTAAGGGAAAACAGATTGACTTGAAAAGGTAGGCAACGTGAGAATTAAATCTATATAGCCACATAGTAATGGTCTAGAAGACATATAACTTAGTTGACTAACAATTGAAATGTTTATGAGAAAAATTAAACAAAAATATGCTACATGATACACAAAGAGCATAAAGTCAGAACTACTAAACTAAGCATCAAGGAAAACATACCCTATAAAAGAAAATATAGAACATGGAATAGAGCCGAAGAAATACTCGTAGAAAATAATTAATAAAGACAAGATCGACTAATAAAATATATGTGGTGAATTGTAATCTTTTGGAATTAACAAGTCTTTTTGCTGGCATCTTGAAGTCAGTTCCCGAATTAGTAAGAAATATTATGAAAGAGATGGCAAAAGAATAGGTTTACAATGACCTAACCAATTACAAGGATCCATGTACATGTGCCGTTAATGTTACAATTATATATAGAACATGAATAGATGACCTTATATCTATTAGTACAAAATATAGTTACAAATCGCTTCTACAACATCCTCGTTAATACAAATAATAATAGAACAGACAACAAGTAAAAAAGATATACTATCTAGTGTGTACATCTATAAACCACGTTTTCTAGAAGGTAAGCAGTACATATGCCCCGATCAATCTGAAGTATAAGAGCCTAACCTAACATTTCTTTCAGTTCCGTTTTAATTTAATCATTCAAATTGGCAAAAGAATTTCAGAACCAGCAAGTGTTTGTCTGCCTCAATGATTGAAGAACAATAATCAACCTCCACACACCTTAATTCTAACACCGTTACTTAGACAGGAGCCCCTCAATTTTGTGATCAGACGTATATTGATATAATACATAATTTTGTAGATACAAAGAATATACTTAAACCTTCGCGTGAATGATGCTTTTTATCTGTGCAGATTGCTTTTAGAATTTAGAAATGGTTAATAAATCAATTCATAATAACTACCAAATGTTCTCTGTAACATATAAAAAAAGAACTTCAGCTTGCATAAGCCTGCCTTACAAAGACCTTTGCACATGTACCATGAGCCCATGACATATCTATAAGCATGCTTACAGTACATATGTGCGATTAATTAAAACAATCACTGCCGATTGAAGTGCATCAGTGCATGCTGATGTTATGTAACAATTAATTCTAGTGAAGTTGAGCATTGATTTCCAAAGAATGACCGGTAAGGCCACCTATAGGCCTTATGGGTCACATATTAAAACAGACCAGAGGCACCAGCATGGGGTTAGATCAACTGACATCATGTAAATGTTAAAGCAGACATGTGGCTACACAAGATACGTAAATATCCACACACACAAAAAGTAATCTTATTCTGGAACCGGCGAGGGAAGAATTAGAAAATATTGCCTAAAATAGTAAGTGTATCTAATTCGGTTATTGTTCTTGGGCGTTTTCTTCCGTGTTGGATGTGCCTTTGCCTAGTATTTCATAAGGTATAAAATCCAGTTCTCATAACGCCACTTTATCAACAAAATATCCCGTAACCATACCAAGTAGCGTCAACTTGTATGACATAAAGATGGATAAGGTCAACCTCAAATGGTCTAGGTACAAATAATGAATAACATGATCAATCAAATACAAGAGAACCTTGAGAAACACACCATTAATACTCAAAAACATCTAGAGAGTTCATCTTACTTCTCCCTCCATGTCTACATTTCCTCTCCCTCTCATTAACCCTTTTTAACCTCATCAACTTTCCATCCCCAAACACTCACGCTCGTGGTAATACCTTTCTTAAATTGGGTTAACTTCATCATTTTTGCCTATATGATGTTTGTATGCACTAAAAACTATCATGTATATACATTGTTCCAAAAGCCAGAGATTTACAAGGCAAATTTAGCCTGATTATTACACATGAAATGACTCTATGTTTGTGCAGTCTCAACCGATGTAACATTAAGTTGAAATCATACATAAAATCCATGCATTAAAATTAAAAATGATATAGACAAAATAAACCCTAAATGATATTTCCTTCGTTGACCAATTCATAAACAATAAATCAATTTAGGGCTAACACATAAACATTCATAAACAGATCCATATGACCATATCCAACCAATCTGCGTTACATAAGTAACTCAACCTCTACAAACAGAATCCAATTGAATAATTCAACAAAAAATTAAAATCAAACAAATCCGATGGCAAAATCCTTTCAAATAATTTCCAAAATTCAACATATAAACAAATTAAACATCCAACATTCTTCAGATACACACAAATCGATCACAAAACACCATAAATAATAAGTGTAGAGTAAAATTGAGGTGAAATTGAAGAAAAACGGACCTGCAGACTGAAATTAGCGGCTCAAATCGGAAACTAGGGTTTGAAGGATTGGGGAAATGGTCAGGTATTATAATTATAATATAATATTATAATATAATAATAATAAAAGAAAAGAAAAAAAAAATGGTGAAGGAGTGTTGATGTGTGAACGTTGTCACAGTTGTGACGAGTGTTGTTGATGGAAGCAACGACGAAATGAATGAATGAAGGATTTAGCTTTGGAGAGACCGAAGAACAGTGATGCTCTGCATCTGTATCTGTATCATTACAGATGGCTCTCACCTTTGTTTATGCTTACGTAACAATGGATTTATTTACATTTACATTTACATTTTTCTCAAATTTTGTATTTCACTTTATTTATCTACTAGCTTTTATCCCGGGAGTGTCCCGGGGTTGAAAAATATAACCATTCTAATAATACTAATAATAATAGTAATAATTATTACTCTTGTAATTAAATAAATAAAAAAAATAACCTTGTTATAAGATGACACCATGTGTCGCAGTGTTGCACGATTCTTTCTCCTAGCTTCTCTTGATGAAGTATACCTATCCATCTTTAAAAGAGTAAAATTCCATGTTAGCATGCGATTGGGCTAAATTTCAACATTGTATATAAAAACCTGGTTTAAAAGAAAAAACATGATTAATGAATAACCTGAACACTTTGTGTTTTTTCTTGTATGAACGAAACCCCATAAAAAATAGTCGTTTTTTTCTCCGTTTTTTATATAGCACTATGGTACTCATTGGAAAGATAATAAAACGCTCGTTAATTTGGTGTAATTTTTTTCTTTAAAAAATATCGTATATAAAAGATATTAACGTTTAAAATGACGGGAGTAAACATTAGAGAGAAAAATCTATTTGTTTTTAAATTCTTAAAGAGATTAAGGTTAGATAAGTGTACGAGAATGGATGAAAACAAAATAAAAAATAAATTAAAAACTCTCACCTCAACGTGCCACGTGGCACATTCAAAGGAAAGTTGAGGCCTTCATTGAATGTCACCTCATCAATATTCAATTCTTTTATTATAAGTTATAGATATTATCTATATTATTATTATTATTATTATTATTATTATTATTATTATTATTATTATTACATTATAAAGAGGGAGCAATGGGCAAAGATGTCCAATTTGACAAAGTTAAGATGGCATCTCAAGAGGCTCAAGTGTAATCACCAAATTTTTACACCATTTCTTCTCTTTTATACCCTTTTGTACAACTTTTGATGGCAATTTTACAAGTCAGTGATACACCAATCCTAAATACAACTTTTGAAACCGTCTCATCAATGGCAGCTGTGCATCTTCATCAATTGAGCATTAACTCACTGACATAGTAACTCCTACATCAGTTTTGCATCATTATTATCAAGCGGGTCTCTCCTCTTTCACCTATACTATTTTTATTTTTGATAAATTGAGTGTTGATGGTTTGTCAGTGGGAATAAAGTTGATGACTGCAAGAGGTATGTTGGATTGCCTATTCACCACAATGTAGTTTTTATTTTTTGAAGTAAATTTAAACCTTGTCATGTATTTGGTGAATTAATATTAGTACTTTCCAAGTCTTGATTATTTGTATGTAGTCTAGCCAATTGTTTGATGAATTTCATCATTTTTTTGTTTCAGGGATTATGATGGGTTTTTTTTTGTTGTGTGTGAAATGAGCTCCATTTTGGGTATCTGGTGCAAATTAGTTGGGATTTGAGACTGGTTGTGGTAGAGTTTGATGAAATTTGTATAATTTATGTGTTTGGTTTCAATCTGTTCCGTACATGGTCTATAGCATGTGAATTACATCGTTTTTTTTTAATAAAAGTGAGATCATTGAAATAGAATAACAAAAGCTAAGTTGCGTATCGATAATAATAATAATACTATTGATGATAACAGAAGCTACCACATCTCATAACAATTCAAATATCGGTTTCCAAAGACAATTAGGGGAACAAAGTCAATCTTTGAGTTTAGTCAAAGGTAAAGTGTCTCTTGCAAATGTAATTTAGCAAGCAGAACCACATCGGAACGGTTGGTCAACACGCAAAGCCTCTTTGAGGTTAAAAACTTGAAGGTTGTCTTTTTAAAAAGCTGTTTCCATTGCTGAAAAACTTGAACAAGAGAATCTGTAAGCTTCCTTACCTATATTCAACTACTGGTTTTTCATTTTTTGACCATGAAAAGTCAAACTTTTATTTACAAAATCTATAAATACTATGTTACTGTTAATGTCTTCTACATGGTTCATTTTATACGCGTTTTAGTTGTTGTACATTTTCTCTTAGAAATCAAGCATACTTGAATGAATTCTGGAAAATAAGTAGTTTGCATAACATTCAAAGTCAATATATGACCACCCGATATGGCAAAATTAATTTAATATGGTTGTTGTTAAATTTATAGGAGAATGGAACCGAGATCAAGAAGCTTGCTGTGCTGGAAGGCATCTAGAGTTGCTCGTCGCATGGTAATGACTAATGAGCAACGCTTGTTTAATTGGTTGTTACCTTATTTTGTTGATCTTTCATATTTGATTAATATTATAAGTGGCAATTTTGGTCTGCTTATTTTATTTTTCGTCAAACAGGTTGTGTTTATATTATACAGGTTAAAAACCTTTTTATTTTTTGCTAAAACTGGAATAGGTCCAGATGACTTGGGTCAAATGGGTTGCAAGTCTTATGACATGCATACAACCTCTTAAATCGTTTTATTAAAGATTTGTAATATTACTCCAATAATGTTGTTGTTTTTTTAATATTTAATATGCATACAACTTCTTAGATCGTTTATTAAAGATTTAGATATTGTTACACCAATCTTGATTCTGTGATCAAAATGTGGGCACTAATTGTTTATGAAGTCCTAAAGAGCGGACAAGTGTTTTGTGTCAACCCGACCCCAACCCACTTATCTTGCCACCTTTACTAATAATAACTCAATATTAATCATGTGTATGCAGATTTCTCGATTAAAATTTAGACCAAGAAAGCCCCGAGCTTTGCTGAGATTCATGTCCTGTGGAAGGTGTCTTTTCAACGAGATCACCGAGGTCACACAAAAATGTTTAGAACATGCAAGTCGTTACACAAAAACGTTTACACCACGTAAGTCATTTCCTTTTTTAAGCATCATTTTATCGGTCGATTAGCTTTGACTAATAAAGTCAACACCAAGAAGACAAACATGCATTTCTTCTATTTTTTTCCTAGCTTTTAAATGTTCTTTGTAGGCCTTGTAAACATTGTATGCTTTGATGAAATTGTAACCTTTTTCTT
>JAUTDX010001891.1:0-69678 GCA_030844895.1 Ambrosia x helenae
TGAATGTTGTTATCAGAAAGGTTCATCAATTTTGATATAAATTTTAAGCAACAATTTGCTAATCGTGAATTTGATGATATTGTTAGTAAAAATGTTTAATTGAACATCTATTTTATGGACAGTGTTTGTGAATCAACTGTTTGAATCAACAATTGTTTCTATAAAAGTTGTTTTAAAAAACGACGAGCTTAACTGATTCAACATATTTGAAGTATAATTTGATGACTAATTGTTTTAAAAAAAGATATACTCTTCCACCGTTTCACATGTTGTTTCAACTATTGTTACATAATTTTTGAAATTAGATATTTAAGTGTAAGTTTTAGTTTTCATTGTATTCAATATAAAACATCTGATTACTACTATTAACTGCTGTTGTGAAAGGAACAGATATTACTAAAATAGAAGTTAAACACTTATTATTTAATGTAAATATGACATGTTCATCTTTGTACAAATATTATTAAATAGTATTTGTTTTTGTTAGGTAATTTGATTGTTAAATAAAAATAAATAGAATTTCAAGAGTTGTTTCATGGGAAAGTACACGTATTAACAGATGTTATATATAGTCCCAAAAATAATGATTACCATTTTGAAGTTACTTTAATATTATTTTTATTATTATTGTTGTGTTGCAATTGTCTTTCATTCTAAAAAAATAAATTAAAATTTTCAAAAGTAACTTCCAACTTTACATTTACTTCAAATCCAACTAATAAAGTTGAAAACCAACTTTATGAATAGTTATTATATTCCAACCTATAAAAAGGGATGAAGTTCCAATATTCATTTCACCATTCTCACTTTACATCTCTCCATCCAATATGCATTATGATACTACTTTACAATTTGTTTTTATAATTTTTTTGAAAGGTTCTTACAATTAAAGGAAAATAGATAACCAACAGTTAGTTGGTTAATCACTTCAAATTGATGTTTTCTGATGATTCTTACAATCAAAGGAAAACATCAATTCATTATTACATATATAAATATATACATCCCCTTCCTATTTCAATGTTAGGGGTTTTTGCATCCTGATGATATTTATATACGACCTGCTGTCGTGTACTGCTTTTCATTGGATGATTTTTTTGGATCATGCTGGCAAGGAAGATCATTCTTTAGGGTTTGGTTTTTGTAGGGTTTTTTTTTATGTTTTCTTGTATTTTATGTACTTTTGTAAAGTCACATATTGTAATTCTGTTGTCATTGAAGTACTTTTTTAGAGATATTTGTATTTGTTTTTTATAAGTCTTCCAATTTTTTTATTTATTTCTGTTAAATTCAATGTATAACTCAAATTATGGAATTTGTAATATTAAGGTTAAATCTTGTAACTACTGTTTCACAAATTTGTTGATGACTCTAAAAGATTTGAATAAACAGTGTTATGGAATTTCGGTTGAATAAAAAGCTTAAATCATGTAACTGCTGTTAATTTGTTTTTTTTATGTTTTATCTTAACAACCCTTTAGTTTGTGTGTAGATTTATGTTTCCATGGTTGTAATAGCTTCAATTATAAACATCTAATCAACAGATGTTATATATTATTATTGTTGTGTTACAATTGTCTTTCATTGTATAAAAAATAAATTAAAATTTTCAAAAGTAACTTCCACGTTTATATTTACTTGAAATCCTTCTAATAAAGTTGAAAACCAACTTTATGAATAGTTAATATATTTCACCGTATAAAAGAGGATGAATTCCCAATATTCATTACCCCATTCTCACTCTCTACAAATATTGGTAGTCAGAGACGTTAGCAAATACAGTGTTTCTTTCAACTTTAGATTTACTTTTTAATTTCCTCATCCTGTTTTTTATTTTAATATGTGTTATCTCAACAGCGTTTTAATTTGTGTAGATTTATGTTTCCGTGATTGTAATAGCTTCAATTATTAAACATCTGATCGGTATTATTACCTGGTATTTTTGAAAGAAACAGTCGTTACAAAATACAGTTTCTGCTTTAACAGTAGATTCACTCTTAATGTGGTTTTAACCAGAGTATAACAGTTGGACTGTTTCCTTTTTTTAATATTTTCAGTAGTAATTGTTTTAAAGAACGAAATAGATGTAGTAAATAGATTTTCTTTACATCATAGTATTGACCTCGTAATTTTGGTCTTAGTAAACAGACGATAAAGTAATTGTTTTAATCAAACAAAACAGATGGTAATAAGCAGGTTTTATTTGCAGCAGACGATTTGCTTCTTGATGTTGCTTTTACTAACCAGTTCTTACATTTAAAAATACATAATAAAAAGCATATCTACTATATAAACTACTTAATTAAAATCTCTAAAACCATGTGTTTCTTTTTCAGAATCTCTCTTGAAAGATTCTTTTTTAACTCCATCAATGCTTCGTTAATGTTGTTGTCCATTTGTAGTTGTTGAGTCATGTAGTCTTCTATCTTGTCTCTCAAAGCTGTTGGAGGTTCATGCAAGACAATATCTAGCACCCCAATGTTTGTCCATAATTGTTGCTTAAGTATATCTTCCATCTTCTCCACTTCATTTCTAACATCTTTGTCTTTTTTCTTTTCTGTTACGAACCAAATACCGAATATTGACTTAACATCTGATGTATCAGCAAAATGATAGTATGATCTGTTTGCCATTTTGGTATATTAAGTTTAAAATATGTACTGTGTGGAATTTATTGATAAATTTTAAGATGAATTTGAACATATTTATAGAAATAATTTTGAAAGATAATTAATTTCACGCGATATTTGATATGATTATTTAAATCTTTGATTTGCACAACTGATAATTTATTATTTTGTCTGTTCGTTTTCTAAAGAATTTCAACATTTATGTTTCCCAAGTTGTATACACTCTTCAGATACTCTAAATGTTTTTAAATTAAATAATCCTTATAACAAAACTTTTTATTTAAGACGTTAACCCAAATATAATAACTATACTACTCTATGACTTTTCAAGTTCACGCGTTTTAAATGTATAAATTTGTAAATAAATCACGAATTTCATAATAAACCATCTTAACATTTACATTTCAGTCTTCATCAATAGCATCAATGGCTGCCCTAACTAATAACCAAGAACATGAAATGAAGGAGTTTGTTGTTAGTCAAATTAGAGCACCGTACTATCAAGATTTGAAGAGTACAAGAGATTTGAAGATTTGCTTTGACAGTTTGCACTTGGGCATGTTTGAGCGAGATGATGTGCAACGGATTTTGAAGTCAATGCCTTCAACTGCTGTTCGTGATTTGGCGTTATTGTACAATTCTGAGCCTGGGAGTAAGGACGTAGATTTTTTTGGCAAAGTTGAAAGATCTACATGCATAACTTGAAGCCTCAATAGAATTAAAGCTTAAGTTTATTAATTCCTTTAACTAGCTATGTATTTTGATGTTTAACGTTGATTGTATTTATTTATATTTTTAGTTTTATATGTCTTTCAAGATTATATATAGTTTTTATGTTTTGTGATGCTAAATTGAATCATATTAACTTTTGTGTTTTATTCAACAGACCTTTAATCCGTCTGTAGATTTATGTTTTGGGACTTTGTTGTAACAGTTCCAGTTATTAAACATCTAATAAGTATTATTAACTGGTATCGTAAAAGGAACAGATCTTACGAAATACAGTTTTTCCTTTCAACAATAGATCGATCATTAATTTGGGGTTTACTAAACAGACCATAACAGTTGGTCTGGATACGTTTTTTTTTATATTTTTGGTGTTTATAATAATACTCACTCCGTCCCAATTTAAATGTCCTTATTTCCTTTTTTGTTTGTCCCAAATTAAATGTCTCTTTCCAAAAATAGAAATGTAATTTTTCAGTTTTGCCATAAAAGACAAAGCACAATCACCACTTTTGAGGATATTATTGTCATTTTACCACATACAAACAAAATATTTCTTAAAATGTGTGTTTTTGAACATGAGACATTTAAATTGGGACGAAGAGAGTATCTGTTTATAAAGAAATAAAACATACGGTACTAAACAGTTGTTCTTCGGAGCAGACGAATGGGTTCTTAATGTTGTCTTTTATTAAACAGGGCTTTAAGTTTGGGATTCGATCTCCCGTGTATATAACACAAGATTTCACCTAGTTTGGGTAATAAATAAAGGACAATCTATATAATTTTGTCAAAACCTTTTTAAGAAGAATTGTATGTATCCCTTTCCACACTTCATTAATTGCATATTTACCCAAGCTAAAATCAAAATTACATATATCTCCATACTTAATAACAAAAATATCCAAATTACCAATATTGATTTATTTTATTAATAAAAATTACATAACCATAAATGAGTATTTCACTCCTTGTTTTACTAGAAATTTAAATTTCTAAAACCTTTATGTTTAATCTATAAGGAAATAGAATAAAATTAGCAATCTGTTATTATTGTAATTAAAGTGTATTGAATGTATTTCCAAATATTGTAATATCCTCTGTATTATAAATGAAAGGTTAATATCACCTCTAAAATCATTGGAGGTTGATTTCTTTACATGGTATCAGCCAGACTATTCTCTTTCTAAAAACCTTTCCCTTTTACCTTTTCTTTCTTTCTTCTCCTACACGCCAATCCCATGGCCGCCTCCCCTGACCTTCTTTCCAGCCCCTCCGGCACTTCTACTGTCCCTCACCTCTCCACAATTAAGTTATCCTCATCCAACTACCTTGTTTGGAGAAACCATATGAAACTCCTCATCTCCCTACACAAGCTTTCTGCTCACATTGATGGTACCACTACCCCACCGCCGGAAACCTTAACCGTCGATGACAAAGAATCAGTGAACCCCCTTTTTGCTTCCTGGTCCTCTGATGATCAGAAAACGGCTCTTCTACTTCTTTCTTCCTTAACAGAGGAAGCCGCCTTCCTTAACAGAGGAAGCCGCCGCTGAAGTTTTGGGTCTCACCTCTGCCCAACAGATCTGGGCAGCCCTTGAACAAGCGTACAGCAACGCTTCTGTTGAACGGGTTCAGTCCCTTCGAGATGCTCTTAGACAGCTCTCCAAAGGTACGTCTTCTATTAGTGATTTTTCCCGTCGATTTCAGTCTATTTGTGAACAACTGGCAGCGATTGGGCACCCGGTGGCCGAAATCGATAGACTTCACTGGTTTCTCTGTGGTCTTGGACCCTCGTATGAAGTTTTTTCTACTGCTATACGGGCCACCAAACCTGCCCCTGCCTTTCGTGACCTCGTGGCTCAGGCTGAGAGTCATGAAATGTTTCTCCAGTCACTCCATGGTACCACCACTCCCTCGGCTGCGTTTCATGCTGAAAACCGCCGTGAACCACCGAGCCGGGGTAGTGGTTTTGCTTCCAGGAATAGTTATTCCAAGGGTACTCCCTCAAAGGGTCGTGGTAACCGCCGCCCTCCTCACTGCCAGTTGTGTCGGACAACCGGCCACTATGCTTCCTCGTGTCCGAAACTGCATACCTTTGCTACCCAAGCACCTACTGTTGATGAAGACTTAGCCAAGGCCTTCCATGCTCGGTGCAATGTCCACAATGACACTCCTGATTGGACTGGAGACTCGGGCGCATCTGACCATATGGCACCCGATGAAGAATGTCTTCACCATTCTACTCCGTATAAAGGTAATAATCAGGTTATTTTTGGTAATGGTAAGAAACTTCCAATTACTCATATCGGCTCTTCTAAACTTTGCAACAATATTACCTTACGTAATGTGCTTGTTGTTCCTAATCTCACAAAGAAATTGCTATCTATAAGCAAGTTGACTGCCGATCATCCTGTTGATGTCTTATTTCTCAGCACTATTTTCATATTCAGGATCGCAAGACAAGACAGGTTCTTGCAACAGGGAGATGCGTTGATGGACTTTATTTGCTTAAAGATGGACCACAAGCTTTTGTTGCGGATGTTTCTAATAAAGCCTCCTATGAGTTATGGCATGCCCGTTTGGGTCATGTCTCTTTTGATGTTATTTCAGTTTTGAATAAATGTGGTTCTTTATCAGTTACTTCTTTATTACCAAAACCGGACATTTGCACTTCATGCCAACTTGCTAAGGGACATAGATTACCTTTTGTTTCTAATGAAAAACGTGCTTCTTTTCCATTAGACTTGGTGCACTGTGATTTATGGGGCCCTGCTCCTATTATGTCTGTTGATGGTTTTCGCTATTATGTTATTTTTATAGATGATTATTCCAGGTTCACTTGGTTTTATCCTCTTAAAACCAAGACAGGTTTTTATGCCGTGTTATCCGCTTTTATCAAGCTTGTTCAAACTCAATGCTCCCGAAAAATAAAAGTCTTTCAAAGTGATGGCGGTACTGAGTTCGTGAACCACACAGTTCGTAAAATATTTGAAGAAAATGGGACTTTTCATCGTTACTCGTGTCCCTACACACCACAACAAAATGGGCGTGCGGAAAGAAAACATCGTCATATAGTTGAGACCGGCCTGGCTATGTTATTTAATTCACATGTTCCGACTCAATATTGGACTGATGCATTCACCTCGGCAACCTATATTATCAATCGAGTACCAAGTCCTCTACTTGACAACAAGTCTCCTCTCCAATTATTATTTAATCATATGCCGTGCTATGATAATTTCCGAGTTTATGGTTGCCAAGTATTTCCTTATCTACGTGATTATGCAAAGCATAAACTTGAGCCTAGAAGTTTGCCGTGTGTGTTCATTGGCTATAGTTCTACACATAAAGGTTTTCGTTGCTTGGATCCGGGTACAAATCGGGTTTTTCTTACTCGCCATGCTCGTTTTAATGAAACTCTTTTTCCCTTTCAAAACAACACATCAACATCACCATCTCATACCTTAACCCTTACCTCATTTTATGATGACATTTCACCTCAACCCACTACCAGCCCACACCCCTCGCCCATACCCACTACCAGCCCACATCCTTCACCTCCACCCTCTACCAGCCCACCGTCCTTCCCTAGTCCAGGCCCAACCACCTGCCCTTTATGCCATCCCACTAATCCACCTTCCCCAAGCCCAAACTCCTCTACCAGCCCAACATTCCCATCCGATCCACAACCTGCCTCACCCCAACACGCTCCACAACCATCCTCACCCCAACCCGATTCACCACCATCCTCACCCCAAGCCACGAACCCTCCTGACCATTCCGCACCACTTGACCATGACCAGCCCCCACCCGAACCATCATCTACATCTACCGAACCATCCCATCCATCCACACTTGAACCGCCCCAGCCAAACAACCATACACCTGATCCTAATTCAACTTCCTCTACCTTGAACACTCACCCTATGCAAACTCGAGCAAAGGCGGGTATTTACAAACCCAAACATCAAGTGGATCTTGCTTCTTTAAACTCGCATGCTCTACATGTGGCCTTAACTTCTATTGTTGAACCCCGGGGTTTTAAAACGGCTTCAAAAGATCCGAAATGGATGGAGGCCATGAACGAGGAGATGAATGCTCTTCATCAAAACAACACATGGACACTCGTTCCCCGCCCCTCCTCGGCCAATGTTGTCGGTTCGAAATGGGTGTTTCGTGTTAAATACCATTCTGATGGTTCCATTGAGCGTTACAAGGCGCGTCTAGTGGCTCAAGGCTTTACGCAAGTACCGGGGTTGGATTATTCTCATACCTTTAGTCCCGTGGTTAAAGCTTCCACGGTGCGCATTGTTCTCTCTTTGGCAGTGCTTAACAAATGGAAGTTGCGTCAACTAGACGTCAAGAACGCTTTTTTAAATGGCAATCTGACAGAGACTGTTTTCATGGAGCAACCACCTGGTTTTGTGCATGCACAACTTCCAAATCATGTTTGCAAGCTATCCAAGGCTTTGTACGGTCTCAAGCAGGCTCCCCGAGCATGGTTTCAACGTCTTAGCACATTTCTTCTTTCCTACGGTTTCACTTGTAGTCGTGCTGACACTTCTCTCTTTGTGCTTAAGACCGATTCTCACATTATGTATCTTCTTGTGTATGTCGATGATCGTATCTTAACAGGAAGTGATGAAACTGAAATTCGGCACTTTATTTCTCGATTGAACCATGAATTTGCTATTAAGGATCTCGGGGACCTCAGCTATTTTTTGGGTTTAGAGGTTCTTTACACGGAGACTGGACTTTTCCTCACTCAAGCCAAGTATGCCAAGGATATCCTTCTTCGTGCAAAGCTTTATGACTCTAAACCGGTTAGCACGCCTCTCGCTCCACATGAGTCCTTCACTATTCATGGGACGCCATTCTCGGATCCCACTTTATATCGGTCTCTAGTCGGGGCTTTGCAATATTTGACTATTACTAGACCAGATTTATCCTATGCAGTGAATCAACTCTCTCAGTTTCTCCAACATCCCACTACTGATCACTTCAGAGCGGTGAAACGTCTTCTCCGCTATGTTAAAGGGACCCTTTCCTTTGGTATTACTTATAGCCGTTCAAACACACCTTGTGTCATTGGTTATTCTGATGCCGATTGGGCGCGTTGTCTGGACACCCGTCGGTCAACTTACGGCTATTCCATTTTTCTTGGTGGGAATCTTGTGTCTTGGAGCGCAAAGAAGCAACCTACTATCTCCCGCTCCAGTTGTGAATCTGAGTATCGTGCCATGGCAAACACTGCTGCGGAGCTTGTCTGGATTACTCATTTGTTACGTGAACTCCATGCTCTTCCTCCCACTCGTCCGACGCTTTTATGTGATAACAAGAGCGCTTTATTCATGACCCAAAATCCGGTCTCTCACAAGCGTGCAAAGCATATCGACTTGGATTACCATTTTATTCGGGAGCTCGTTAATTCTGAGAAACTTTACACTAAGTTTGTCCCAACCAATCTTCAGGTGGCTGATATTTTTACCAAAAGTCTTCCTCGTGCACACTTTGAAGTCTTTCGTGCAATGCTTCGTCTTGGACCGCCACCATTCCGATTGAAGGGGGGTATAAGGAAATAGAATAAAATTAGCAATCTGTTATTATTGTAATTAAAGTGTATTGAATGTATTTCCAAATATTGTAATATCCTCTGTATTATAAATGAAAGGTTAATATCACCTCTAAAATCATTGGAGGTTGATTTCTTTAAATAATCATTTTAAAATCTTCAACATCATTATCGATATATGTTCATGGTCGGTCATTCAGTGTGATATCATCAATTTGATGTAACAAACTATCTTCCTCGATGGTTTCTTCTGATGAGCTTGAATTTGCCATAACTGTTGCTTTCGCATCCTCAACTTCATCATGTAAATATGATTTCTTTTTCAAATGGTATTTTCTCTATTTTTGATTGATAACGAACCATGATTAATATTTGAAATTAGTACAAATACCACGAAGCCCTTCTACCCAGAAAGGATGATAAATTGGCTGACAATTAAGTTGCTGGAACGATCAATGTGCCTTGTAGATGTTTGTGGCTCTCATGATGCGCGTTAAGCTGGCAGGTTTTATTTTGGATGTGAAGCCATAATAAAGACATTATGATATTGATCACATATGATGTTCCCATGATATAAAGATATCAATTATTTGGCTAAAAATGGAAGAATAAATCATTAAAACAACTTTAGAGACAAATGTGTTGACTTATAAACATGATATAACTTTTTTCATGGCGAAGATAAATAGTCAGAAAAGGGTAGTCTCGACGTCTATGGCAATAACAAAAGGAAACTATGGTGACCAACGTTTCAGGTTGACATGTATTGTGGCAACATGTTGTCGCGATAGGCCGCTTAAGAGTATAGCGAGGTGTACCTTCGCTACAACCTGAAAAGCATGACATTGCTATAGGTAGGTATCCTTGTACAGTATAGTGTTAGAGAAGGTGAGGGTTATAGATGAGACATGCGTGTTTTCCTATAAAAGATAACAGCTATTCAATTTTTTTATATGAAAGACACAGCCTTGACAGGTAGGACACATGCTTCATATCTCAAAACCGAGATGACAATATGCGTGTGGTCTTAAAAAATGGAAGAACTGGTGGCTCATAAAGAACTCCAAGACACATGAAAGAAAGGGCATCTCACTTCTTGCTCCTTAACCAATGCCATTTAATAACTTCAGAGATTTGTCTGCTAATCTCCAGATTGCACACGCTTCTTCATTATTGTGATTAACTAGGGTTTTTGTTAACCCGCGCTTTGCGGCGGGACGCGTTTATTGTGCAGAAGTGTTTAGTAGTACTATGGCCGACAACGATTTTTCCACATTCTTTCGCATGAGAGAATTCTGTTGGATTAGTTTGTTACAGTACGGCACATACTATAGCAAACGTCCTGCACGTTGCCATGGGACATGTTTTACACTCGTGCGTTTCTGTGAAACGCGTAATCACCATACTTGTATCGAACCGGTATGGGTCTGCAAACACGGTAAAAATGGAGAACGTTAACTGAATGATCGCTACGGTGCAATAATGGTTCGGGTTTTCACGATAAAGAAAAATATCACTATACAGTACCGAACCTATACTTACTAAGAGTAAAGATCAAATACAAAGTGTTTTTTTATAAGAACTGTGAGAATCAAAGGGGGTAAAAAAATTTTATTTTATTTTTTAGAATTTTTTTTCCACGTGCTTAAACATACTTTCTAGATGAATAATACAAAAAAAAAAAAAAATTAGTGTAATTACGTCATTAAAGTAAATACATTATTTACACTAAAGTAATTATGTAATTACTCTACACGTAATTACTCTACACCAAAATTTATTTATTTTTTGTTTTTTTAGTTTTCAATACTATAATATATGTTTAACAATACGGGAAAAAAATCGAAAAAAAATAAAAAAATACCCTCCTTTAATTCTCACAGTTCTTACAAAAAAAAAAAACACTTTGTACAAGATCCTTACTCTACTTACTAATATAATTATATTTTCAATGAATTTTATATTGTCACGTTGTGAAAACTATATAAACGAATGCGGTATTGGTACCGATGACCATATTGGCTCCGTTCTCCACGATAAAGAAAAATATCACTATACGTATACCGAAAATACCATTTCGGTATGAGTATCTGGTACTAAATTCTGATCCCTAAAAGGAAAAAAAGAAAAACATTTCTTATACCAAATAAAAATGGGGTTTACAAAATAAAAATAAAAAATGCTGGTACATGTTAGCAAATTAGGAGCGGTACACATTAGTAAAAACATATTGCACGTCAGCAAAATAGAGACACTACATGTTAGCATGGTACACCAATACATGTTAACAAAATAGAGATACCATTAAAATATCTCTTCTTATACATAATATAATATGTTGTATAATAAAAAAAATAAGTAAATTATTATGATACTGTTCAAGTGTAGCATAATTAATATTATAAATATATAAAACTAGGCGTTTTGATAGCCGCGCGCTGTACGGGTTGTAATGACCATTTTTTTAAAAGGTTTGTAATGTATCAAAAAACAGCTACATCTATGCATTACATTATATAATCTCATATCCTATAACAACAGAAACGTAAATAACTTAAACTGAGTTTTATAACACATAGGAGGGTAAATGCATGTATGCATTACATTATATAATCTATCCTATAAGAACATAAACGTAAATAACTGAAACTGACCTTTATAACACATAGGGGGCGGTTTTACATACATAAGAGGTAGTTCTAGATTCGAAATTGTCGGCGCTATCAACCTTAATAACTAATACTAGCCTCCTATTTATAACATATAGGTTGCGGTTCTACATACAAAATTGTAAGACATAGGAGGTCGTTTTGACCCCATTACTTTATTCTCATAGTCAGCAATCTGCTTCTTCATTACATCAATCTCCTCTTCTTTCTTCTTTAACTCATCCTTTAACTTCGCATTATCTTTAAAGATTACATCTTTCTTCTCTCTAGCCTTAGTTTTCAGCTTCCAATACCTCTCCTTCATCTGTTCTTCACGCTCCATCAATGTTTTGACTACTTGTTCAAACTCTGACGATAAGAAGGATGACTGGAGCTGTAAGATGAGTTCCTCAGCTGTTGGGTTATCATCTTCCAAACCCATTTCCCCAAATGTTGAGATGATTGATTGGTTTGAAATTTTCTTTGCACCCCATCCAGGTTCATCTGCAGTGACCACCCCTTTGATCAGTGGGCCACTGCATCTCGTTTTCACCCAATTATGGAAAGTCTTTAAATCATTAGTTGCTGGATCTGGTGGATCATCAGCCTCAGCTTCAATATAAAATGACAGTAAAAACAATAATAAATCATGCAGATATTCACATACATAACCTTATAAGAAAACAAAGAGCGAGAAGACAAAGACAAAAGCCAATAGCTTTAAAGTTGCAAGGTAAATCCCTCATTGAATAGGGTCGTTGTGAGGCTCAGATTCCGTTGGAAAATCCGGCTGCAAGGTGGTTACAGGTGCATACCTACCATCCAACACCCATGCAACGCCATCTTCATCCACTTTCCGCATAGGTTCCAGAATCATCACTGCCAATGATTGGTCAGGGAACGAAATCGAGCCACAACAGCAAGGGAGCATACTTGCGTTGTAAGAAACGCATGATAGACCAAGATATATTATGACATTCAAAACAATAACAAATCATGCAGATATTCACATACATAACCTTATATGAAAATAAAAGCGCAAATAACAATAACAAAACAAAGAGTGATAAGACATAGGAAAAAGCCAATATTTTGTGAGGCTCAAATTCTGCCAGGAAATCTGGCTGCAAGGTGGGTTGAAAGCGCAAACATACCATTTAACACACATGCAATGCCAGCTTCATCCACTTTCTGTATATGTTCCAGAATCATCACAGCCATCGATTGCACATGCAACGAAATCGAGGCACAACAGTAAGAGAGCATGCTTACGTTGTAAAAAACGTATTATAGACCAACATATTTGCTGCCCAAATAAAAAAAACCACTCAAAAATGCAAGTAACCACACAAAGCGAAACAACACATGGAACAATGGTAGGAATCACCAATAATCTCAGGGCATATCAATCCAACCCACATGTGGGCCAACACTAGGATTAGCCTAATCAATAGAGCGTCAAATAAGCATCATGCACTTTAAAAGCCAACATTGCGTCATAGTTAAAAACTGCACTATAAAAAACTCCGAAGCAGAGACTTCAGGTGAACAAACGTCACCATCATAGGATGACCTCCATCCCTTCAACTCCACGGCTAAAGCCTTACTTGTGAGTACTTGTAGGACTACATCTCAGTTTAGTATGAGTACAACTTATGAACACCAATTATGATCGACTTTTGAACCAACTACTTGTAGGACTGCATCTTAGCTTACCTGTAGGACCTAAGACGCTAGGATTAGCCTAATCAATAGAGCCTCAAACAAGCATCATGCATTTTCAAAGCCAACATTGCATCACATTTTCTAGATTATCAAAGCTGTTTAACAGACAACAAATACCATCCACCACCATTGAGTGACCATGGTGTAAAGACGCCACCTAAGGTGGCTGGAATCGGAAACCAGCGGTGCCTATAGATGACCCACCAAAACAACCACATATTGTCGTTCCAACAGTTTTAACGAAAACGTCACAACATAACCCACAAATAAGAAAACAAATCAAATTAGGTGGTTCAGAATCTCATAAAGAAACATGATTGCAAGGCTGGTTGCAGGTATCAACCTGCCATCCAACATCCTTGCAATCAAATCTCTGTCAAATTTAAGAACTCATCGTAACCACCACAACCACAATTGATGGACATTAGATTTCCTTACAGACCAACCCGCCAACACCATCCAATGGCCCAAAACCAAACGCAAACGGTGGCGGCTAAGGTTTCATCAGGAAATGGGCCGCCTTGGTAACAACGCCAGAACTCTCGACTGCCAACCTCACCGATGATCACCATAAACAAATACCCCTCATTCTCTTTGTTTTGTAACATGCAAATACATAGTATAGAGAGAGAGAGAGAGACAAGGTTTGTGTGTGTCTGTGTGAGACAGATAGAGAAAAAGAGTATGAGAGGAGATCGATACCTGCCACTCGTTTCCGGCGTGACATCAGATAATTGTGATAGTGGTGATTTCAAAAAAGGACAACCGGTGATCATTTCGTTGTAACAGACAGGAAGACAGTAGATGAAGAATCAACGAAAGGTGCCGGTGAAGTTACAGAGAGAAAGGAGAAATATGGAGAATTTAGGTTTTAAGAAACAATATAGAGAAAGTGAAGAGACACGTGTATAGGAGGCAAACCCCAACAAAACACGTAGCCCACTACACAAACCCATCATACACATGGCCTTTAAAAAAAACTCCTAAAAGACTTGAACCCGGGATAACTTAGCTAACAACATGCACACAAACCACTAAGCCAACTAACAAAATTGAAACAGTAACATAAATAATCATATATAACACATGATGAAATGGCCTAAACCTAAAAGACTATTCAAATACTCCACCTAATAATAATAATAATAATAATAATAACTATAAATATATAATATAATTCTTACTAGCAAGTTAACACGTTTTTGTGTGTATATAAAACCTACACCATCTTGTCATCATCACAAATATCTGCAACTAGCTGATTACCCCGGGAAGGTTTTGGGGTTGAAAAATCTAATCTGACTTAATAAAAAATGATAAAAGAAGAAAATATACCAAATGTATTGAAAAACTGAATAATTCATTATGTTTTGCAAAAGCTCCAATACAATTATATTATACCCCGGGAGCGTCCCAGGTTGACAAATAGAAGTAGAACAAAGATAGAGTGAATGATATATACCTTTGGACTCTTTAAGCCAATGAGCCATTACAATGGATCAAGTATCAAAACAACAGAGCTCTGCCACTCTCTTCCGCTTCGTTGCTAACAATATCAACTGACATGATACATCGGTTATTCCAAATCGCCTAGAACTCAGGGCCTGCTTGATTGATCAGTTTAACTCAACAACCATATATCATAACTAACGCTAACTTATTCAAAATCATAATAAATTAATCACCAAATAGATGAAAATAAAAAGCTTAACAGTTTCTTGCTTAGCCCCTTTGATACCAAGAATTTGATTAAGACCCGATGCACCAGTAGCCGGCGCCTTCGATTTAACCTCTAAGCAATCAAAATCCATTCAAACCCCAAAAAAATATCAATCCTAAAATATACACACTTCATTCAATTAATTCAACCTCAACACACACTCTGAACTTAAAAGTCAACATAATGTCAGACAAAATTAGTAACTATTAAATTCAAACCAAAAAAATATCAATAACCAACCACAACTCAGAAAATAAGTGTATGACATGATTCACATGAAATAGACAAATACATATTATTATTAATGACAAAAACCTTGAGGAAAAGCCAATGACCATCATGTAACCGGTCAAAAGTGCCACCAAGAACAAAAATTCCATACAAATTCGGTGCAGAAGCATTTTCCAAATTAGACGTAAGTTCCAGATTCGGATCCTCCACAATAATAATAATAATAAAAAAGAACAAAATGATGGAATACCTCAAGCTTTAAAAGATTCGAATAGGTGTAGGGATTTTTGAAGATATTTATGGCGGTATAACTTTTCTGAAGATACAGAAACAAATGCCAAAATGGCGGCATAACTTTTCTAAAGATATTTATGGGCTTTCATACATGGAATGATGCTCAAAGGAACATCACTTTTCTCAGCATGTACCAATAAGGTTTCTCCACCAGGGAGAGGAAGTCGAACAACTTTATCAAAACAAATGATTTTCACACGATTCAAAGATAACCAATCCATACCAACGATGACATCAAAAAGTTCAAATTTGATTGTTGGATGAGCACAACCGGCTCATCTAGGGTTATAGAGGGAAATTGAAAACAGGTAATATCAATGAAGGGAAATCACACGCAATAGTGATTTTAAACAATTAACAGATTATGCTACAAGGGTGAGGGATTGGTATCCAAAACATGGAAGGGCTTCCGCTAGACAAGCGAGTTAAAGAGAGGATTCAACAAAAAGGTAAAACTCAATGGTAATGACAGTGCGCTGCTGGTGTGATAAAGGTAGCATGAGTGAGGTGTTTCGGTGCAAAAAGGCTTAGGAACTGGGTTTAACCATGACTATTAGCTCAAACACAATGTTCACCAGGATTTTCATGTACCTCAACTTATGATTTCGTGTGCACCCGAAATGATAAATTGCCATACATGGTCCTCCAAGTGTGCTTCCAGCTTGAGTTTCGAGTCACAGGGCAATGATGGTAGGAGAAGAGTAATTCACTATGAATACATTTCTACAATCATGACACTAGAATGCTAGAACCATCCCGATCAGACTAATCTGTATCAACCACAAATTATCCAACCAAGATGTCCAAACTTTTGGGATAGATAAGCACTACAACTTGTCTACCCTAGAATGCGATACAAATAAGGATCTTCAAGTGAACAATCACTAAGAGGTGTACTACAACGAGTATGAGTGCAAGATAGTGTATGGGCAAGTGTGTCCATTGGAGCAAAAAGGGGAGATGTTCGAATCCTAAACAAATCTCTAGAATAAGCTGAAAGCCACTCTACACAAATTTCATGCAAGATCAACAAGCTAGCTTCTTCGTCTTCAAAACCAGAAGAAGAAGAAGAAAATATAGAAATGGAAGATGGAAACAGATAATAGACAAAATGGATGATGCAACATGCAAATGATAATGATACCGACACCCCAACAATGTTAGCAAGTTTCCCACTTATTACGACACATTAGTGTGTGACCATCTAGTGTATGAGACTCAACTATAGACCAGACTCTACATGCAGTCCTAATTCACTATAACCATTAGCTCTTATATCAATCTGTCGCACCCTCGAATTCCACTTGTGGGGTCTTACCGCGAGGCGCTCGTGACATACCAGGATCCATGTCAACGGTCACAATAAACGACAACTATATGATACCAAAATGACGTAATAAATCATCACACGGTTTAAAGTTTAACCAAAGCGATACAACGGAAGGAATTTAAAAGTTTACAAAACTATGAAACTGAATGTAAGTAATTCAAATAGTTTGAAACTGAAGTTTGACAATATGCAAAACAATATGAGACTCCGTGCGACTCCAATGCGCCTAGTTTTGCTGCTACCTTAGCCACATGAGAAAACATGCTATGTTAGTCAACACATGAAGTGCTGGTGAGTTCACAGAGTTTTAAGTTTGCAAACTAAGTAAACGTTCAAAAACCAGACCTAACAATCCTTACATCTATACCTGATGATAGCTAGCCATCATTACATGATACTAAAGCGTTATGAACCATTGCTGAACATTAGAAGTTTCCTTTAATACCCGCCACCAGTCATCACCCGGTGTCGTAAGTTAGATAGGACAAATATGCACCCATTCGACCTCCATTCCACCCGAGTGGGGCTTGTCGGGCCCAATAGATTTAGTCACACTTTCCTCATTATGTATCCACATATTCATAGTTCGAAAGTTAGAAAGGACTTAAGTGATGAAATGTCGCTTAGTACCCATGTGATATAATGTAATACCGTGTTCTAAAGAAAATAAGTTTATCAAGCTTGTTTCTCCCTCGAAAACAAAAATGGTAAAAGTAGGGCTATGAAACTCACCTTAGGTTGCATCTTCTTAATAATGAATAACCAGGCTTGTTGTGGAAATCATACTACCGGAAACCTACCACGAATAGCCTATAAATGTTTGACCGATTATATGTTTGTCTAATAACCCAAGTTGTCCAAGACTTGACTTTGAAAATGTTTGTAATAGTTTGACGTTTGACACGACCACACAAGACTCGACATCTCGTTAGTAACCCGTTATATCGGTTCATCAAGTATATACAAGTCGCACACATGTAATGCACGTAAAACACTTAGTTTATACCAAAGATTCACAATTTTCCACGTTGGTGAGAATGAGACTATTTCCAATCTCATTCGTACCTTTTTCCATGCGAATGGGGCTAATGTTGAGTCATTCGCATAAACATAATGGATTTCTGTTAAGAGTGAGTCAATTTGGTGCGAATGGGTATAGATTTCTCTCATTCGCACCATTGATTGTGCGAATGGGAGCCCAGTAGTACTTGTTCAGTTGTTAAGCTATTTTGACGAACATAAACCCTTCAAACCCAACGAATCACAACCAAACGCTACAGTAACACCTATCTATCCTGATAGCATGTTACTACACCTGATTCAATCATTAATTGGTTTGTTTTTCAAACAAAGTCAGATATTAACCAAAATGGCAAATAGTGGAGATGTCACAT
The DNA here is from genome assembly GCA_030844895.1 of Ambrosia x helenae. Classification (NCBI taxonomy): domain Eukaryota; kingdom Viridiplantae; phylum Streptophyta; class Magnoliopsida; order Asterales; family Asteraceae; genus Ambrosia; species Ambrosia x helenae. Next base: position 18,274 of record JAUTDX010001891.1, read on the forward strand.
CAATTGCATGAGAAATTTACCCAAAATGGAAAATATTGTAATAACATCATTTTTAGGTTATCGAGCATAGATTAAATCATCCTAATTAACTCCTAATCAAGTTATTATCATCATACCCAAGTTACAAACCCTAGATCTATAACATAAACCCCCAAAATGGGTAAAAGTCTACAAATCAACAATAAAACACTCATACAACACCAAATCATTCAATCAACATATAACACATAAACCCCAAATATATTGTCACTAACATCATTTAAACTTAGAATTTTATGAAGAAATTCATTTAGGTCTAGATCTAGTTTAGACATGTTTTAGGAAGGTTTCTATTTAGGAAAACACATTGTAATAAGATCTGGACACTTAGGGTTTGTCAAAATATATAAAAATGTGAGGAAAAATGGTTTTGGATAATTGACACACCTTGAATCTTCTCTTGATATTGTTATAAAACTTGTTTTAGCTTTAGGATCCAATAAATGAGGGCAAAAACTCGTTTTTAGAAGTTTGGGTTTTAGAGAGAGCACTTGGGGGCGAGTTAGGGTTGTGAAATTATAAGAATGAGGCAAACATATATATATATATATATATATTTAGTTACGTAAAGTTGCCAGAGTACGATTAACCTCTGGATTTGAAATCACTGCTTATATACCCGGTATTGGCCATAATTCACAAGAACATTATGTAGTCTTAGTAAGAGGGGGGAGGGTTAAGGATTTACCCGGTGTGAGATATCACATTGTTAGAGGAACCCTAGATGCTGTCGGAGTAAAGGATCGTCAACAAGGGCGTTCTAGTGCGTTGTAGATTCTTATCCAAGAATTGTATCATTTAATGATGCCATGTGAATCGCTAGAAACATGTGAAGTGTATGGCTAACCCAATAACATATATACACTCTGCTCTCGTTTGCACCTTCAATGGTGCGAATGGAGTCATAATCAGTTACTACCATGTGAATGAGAGTTCACAGCTCTCATTCGCACCTTCTTCCTATGCGAATGAGAGATTCTTCCACTCATTCGCACCTATACATGATAAGTTACCCCAATTATGTATTTTTACGATCAACGAGACTCAAGACTCGTGTGTACCTGTGTGTGTTTCCCCAATGATTCCCCGAATCATTGAACTATGGACATTATGCAAGTATAAACCAACTCCCGATGATTCCTCGAATCATCGAACCGACTTAGCTAACCCAGTTAAGTACGTTATGTAAAATGTTTCGCTAAGGTAGACTTATATGTTTGTAAAAAGGTATTAACCTAAGTTTGTCGGGTATCACATTTCATCTTTGACTTGGATTGTGATTCAAATTTGAGTATGGTCATTTTGTGTGTGTTCATGTATGCCAGAGCATTTTAGCCCATTTCACGGGTCTAAATTCTTAGAACGTGTCTAAATCTTGTGAAGACCCCGGTGTTTGAGGTCCTAAGTTCGTTACAATTATAGATTCAAAATATGAAATTGAAATATGTTGATATGATGCCAATGTGGAGCAGTGAGAGTTGTAGAAGTGCATTTAGTGAATATCCATTATTCCATAATAAGTGTACCAGATATGTGGTTTGTATACTGATCATTGTCCACCACTTGCGACAAAAGTGGTATCCTTTTAAGTGTAAGGGTAGATGATATTTATTTATGTGTACAAAATCCTTGTTCAATATATATATATACACACACGCACACACTAATAGGGTGTCTCTATGATACGGCAGGATCACGAATACTGATAATTACGTAACATGATAACTTTTTTTTTAATTTAAAAAATACATAAATACCATTCCTGATTTAAAAAGAATAAAATGTTTGATTGTCTGGTATATTTTTTAAAAAGAATATTAAGGTATGAGAAAAATGGTCATTTAGCTATAATTTAACTAAAATCGAACTTTTTAAATTTATCCTTCATTTTAAAAAACCTCTCACAACCCATCTACCATAATTATCTTTATCTTATTCACATACACTTATTTTAGTATATTTCTCGTTTTTATACATTCACAATAATTTAATGTAGGGTGAATAGTAGTTTTTCAGATATGAAAATCTACAATAACAATTTTTAAAATTATAAAGATGCGGTAGAAATGATGGATGGGGTATAATGTGTTTTTAGTAGTTTTTTTATATTTAAAGATAAAAGGGTGTTTGATGGATGAGATGTGAATGCTTTTATAGAAGTCGTAATTTGTTAAACTCTTAAAATTACATAAAATCTTTGCTGTTCTCCTTGTAATATGGTATAGACATAGTTAGAGAGGACTTAGCTGGAGAGTAGTAAAACTAGAGCTGCTCAAATCGCTCGCTGCTCGTGGCTCGCTTATCGTCGCTTGAAAATTGCTCAAAAAATGCTTGCTCAATCTTCTGCTCAGTTGTAAATGAGCTGATCGGCTCGGTTCGGTTTGTAAATAAGCCAAGCACGAGCAAAGATACGCTCGGCTTGACTTGAATAAATTTTTATTTATTTATTAAATATTTAATTATAAATATACACACAGTTACAGATAAATTTATGGCTTTATATATAACATTCTATTGGATTTGACTCAGTATATGCAAACAAAATATAACTAGCCCACTTGATAAAAAATTTAACACTAGATTTAATAGTAAAACCATAAGTCATGAGGTGACAGTCTTGACTTCTTTATGTTATTAGTCGTCCATCGCTAATTGTCGCTAGATATCACCATATGTCACAATGCAACAAATGTTCTCTGTCATATGCTTATCGCCTCACAAGCCTCAATCTAAGCCTCATCCTCGGACACTGGGATCTCAATATTAGTGTTATCATTGGACAATTCGACCTTAGTTGTCACCCGACAATGAAAACAACATCCCAATGTTATGATGTCCAAATTACACTCCGCTCGATTCTCGCTCGGCGCTCGCTTGGAAAAATTTGCGCTCGAAGAATGCTCGTTCGGTTTTCGGCTTGGTTGTAAACGAGTCACTCTGCTCGGTTCGGTTTGTAAACGAGCCAAGCATGAGCGAAGCTTCACTTGGATCGGAACAGCTTGGCTCGGCTCATGAACAACCCTATGTAAAACTGTTATGCAATTATTTGATTGGATGATTAAAATCGACAATACAATTCCCTTTACATAGGGAAGAATCCTAATCCTATGCCAATACATTATTAGGAAACGATAACTCTAGCATAAACCTATTAATAATTATTTATACAAAATCTGATTTAATGATATAATAAAGATAACTACAATATAATAAAAGATATATCTTTGGCTAATTAGTAGATATGAAACACATGCTTGATTTCTTGTTTTAAATGAAGATAACAACTACTCATTTTTTATTTAAATGACACGGCCTTGACAGGTAGGTCTCATGCTTCATATCCTAAAACCAAGCAAACAAAATACGTGAGGATTTAAAAAATGGTAAGAACTGGTGGCTCGTAAAGAACTCCAAGACACATGAAAAGAAGGGTATCTCATAACCAATGCCAATTAATAACTTCAGAGATTTGCCTGCTAATCTCCAGATTGCACACACTTCTTCATTATTATGATTGATTCTTACTATCAAGTTGCACGTTTGTGTATGTATATAAAGCCAAGAACATCTTGTCATCATCACAAAGATCTTAAATCATTACTTATTTACAATCATAAAAATGGTTTCTTTAGTGTCTTCTCCTTCATTACTCACCAATGTCCGCCATGTTCGATCCATTAGTTTGCCTTGCAAATCACATCCTAGAACTCTTCAACTTGAAGAGGAACTAGCTAATCTCAAATTATTGGAGGGATCTTTGTCTTCAACGAAGAATGTAGAAACAACGTGCTGTTCTCTAGTCCATCTAAAAAAGATTTATGCTTATGTTAACGATCTTATCAGCTTACCACATACTCAACAAGCCCTTTTGCACCAAAATGATGATAAATTGGTTGATGAGTTGCTGGATCGAACAATGTGTGTTTTAGATGTTTGTGGCTCCATGAAAGATGCCATGGAACAAGTAAAGGAGCACATAAGAAACATTCAATCAGCTCTTAGAAGGAGAAAGGATGATCTCAAAAGTGACAATTCCTCACTCTTGAAAAAGAAGGATGCCAAAAGAGCAATTTTAGCACTAAAGCAAATGGATAACAAGATAGGGGACATTGCTCTATTAGATCTTGATAACCACCTCTCATCTTTGATTAGATCAGTGAGAGATTGTGGCTCATTGAGTGTTTCCATATTTGGATCACTCATGTCATCTAACTCCATATTAGTGTCGAAACCAAAGAATGCCAGATGGACAATAGTTTCCAATTTGATTTGTAAACCAAAAAAGGAGAGTGTAGATCAATTTAATATTTCAAATGAGGCTCTAGTATCTCACATTGATGTCATTGAGGAGAGTTTAGAGTGCATGTCTAGGACCTTGATCAAAGCAAGAGTTTCTCTCCTTAATATTCGCTCTCGATAGCGTAACTGAGTTTAAAGTATTGGGATTTAATTGAGGACAAGAAAGTTCATTATCTATTGTTGGGTTTTATATTTTTTTTTTTGAAAATTAACTTTCATTAACAACGGCAAGCTCTCAAACCGAGAACCGCCAAATTAAACACACATATACAAAGGATAATTGGACCAATTCTTCCATACAATATCTTTAAATTTCGACCTATGCTTTAACCATAAAAAAGCCTTCGATTTCACCTCCGCCACCACTTCCATGACCTTTCGATCCTTATTCTGAAAAATCTTTGAGTTTCTAGTGTTCCAAATAGCCCAAGCCGTAATCATAACAATACCTCTCACTATCTTTTTCCTCCCTTTCCCCGCGTGAACATTCTTGTATAACATCATCAAATCGTCAAAATCGTAAGCAAGAAACGGCTCCAACCTGCACCATTTACTTATCATACTCCAAACCCCGTACGAGAAGCCACACCTAACCATTACGTGTTTCACATCTTCATCTTCCAAGTTGCAAAGCGGACAAACCGAATTAGGAATATTTATACGCCTTCTCATCAACGCTACCCGTGTAGGTAATCTATCGCGATTGACCCTCCAAGACAGCAAATTCACTTTTAATGGGACCCAAGCTTCCCACTTTATTTTTGAAGTGACCAGCGGCCATTCCATAGAGTTATACACCATTTTTTTTTAAATCTGCAACACTAAACAAACCATTAATGTCATTTGTCCAAATCCATTTATCCCTTGACTCTGTTATATTAATCCCTGTGAACAATCGCCTCATATCTTGGACTTCTGACAACTCTTCTACTGATCCAGGATTTTGTCTCCATGAACCTGTAAAAGAAATATCCCCATTACCATGATTCAATCGGTCCTGAACCATGCATCCCTTGTTCTTCTCCAACTTGTACAAACATGGCCATCTTTCTTTTAAAACCGTATCCCCAATCCAAAGATCGTACCAAAAACGAATACCCGCACCATTACCTACCACCCCCTAATCAAATGTTGAAGAGACTTATTCTGAATTCGAACATCTTCTAAGCAGTTAACAATTGATTTCCAACATCCCGCTAAAGCTCTCTTAACCTGGAAAAAATTCCACAAGCCCCTCTCGCCATGTATCGCCTCTATCGTGTCTCTCCAAATCGACCCATTTTCCGCAACGAATCTCCAAGCCCACTTAGCTAGTAAAGCTAAATTAACCACCGACAATCTCGAAACACGCAAGCCCCCTTCTTTCTTGGTAGAAGTAATCACCTCCCAAGACACCCAATGAACTTTCTTCACCTCATCCGTCCCGGACCAAAGGAAATCACGCATTAACCTTTCCATTTGCTCCAGAACTTTCACCGGAGCTCGATATAACTAGGGGTGAGCATCGGTCCAAACCCGACCCGACCCGATCCAAACCCGACCCGACCCGAACCCGACACCCACATAAAATGAAAACCGATTGCAGACCCTATTTACAGGTTCGGTCTTCGGTTCGGTCGTACCCGGTTCTACTCGGTCCATCGGTCCAAACCCGACCCTATTGAAGGCTCTTTGTTCTTGATTTTTTTGCAGACTAGATCATACAGAATAGTTCATACGTTTGCACACCAACAGAAACTTCTTGATAACATGCCCAAAAAACCAACAGAAACTTCGAAGATTATATGTTTGCACACCAAGAAACTTAATCACGCAACAGAATATGTTTGCACACCAAGAAACTTCGAAACCATTGATCTGGCTGCAGGTTAGTGTGTTATTTTTAAGTTTTTATCTTGATTTTGTGTGTTGTTTGCTAATTAGTTGGTTTGATTGTGTTTGTTTGTGTTTGATTGGTATGTAGAATATGTTTGCACACCAAGTGCTCGATAGAATGCCTAAGTGAAAAAACTAAAACATTTGGGTTAATATCATACCATGTGTAGCTGTAAATTGAATAAAGCCCAAGATTTAGCGCCCAAAATAGTTGGAAGTTAGTTAAATATGGAATTGATTTCGGTCCTCGGTTTTGTCACGTTTAACCTCGGGTCCTGGACCGACCCGACCCGAAACCCGAAAGGGGCTGAAATACAGAACCGTACACAGAACCTATACTTCGGGTCTGGTTCGGTTTTGGTGGTTTTCCGGTTCGGTTCTCGGGTAATTTTCGGTCCGGTCCTATTTTGCTCACCCCTAGATATAACGATAAATAATATATAGGGAGATTTGACAACACGGATTTAATCAAAATTAGTCTTCCCCCCATAGACAAAGTCTTCGCCTTCCAAGATGATAATCTATTTTTAATTGTATCAATCACCGAAGACCAATGAGAGACCCGATTCATGTTCGCCCCGACACGAATACCCAAATAATCAAACGGCATAACCCCCACCTTACACCCAATAAGATCTGCCATCACATTCACTACCGTGTCCGCAACACCAACACCATAAACATAAGATTTCTGTAAATTAATTTTAAGACCCGAACAAACATGAAAAACCCGGAGAATTCTAGCCACATTCTTTAAATTATCTTCTGACCACTCCCCAACAATCAAAGCATCATCTGCATAAAATAAATGAGATAAAACCTTAGACTCACATCCAAAAGAGATCCCTTTAAAAATCCCCAAGCCAACCGCTTTCTCCAACAAACAGTGAAGAACTTCCATAACTACGAGGAACAGGAACGGGGATAAAGGGTCACCCTGTCTAACCCCTTTCTCGCACTGGAACTCAAAAATGGGAGAACCGTTAACCAAAACCGCCGAACGAGCCGAATGTAATATCCCCTTCACCCAATTACACCACCTATCCGAAAATCCCATTTGTTCAAGCGTGGATAATAAAAAACCCCAGTTAACGTAATCATATGCCTTCTCAAAATCTAATTTCAACAAAAAAGCCTCCTTACCCGTCTTTTTTATCCAACTCACAGTCTCAATTATCATAAGAGGACCATCCAGAATAAACCTGCCTCTAAGGAAAGGAGACTGCGAACCCGAAATAACCGAATCCAACGCTTTCTTTAACCGCTCAGCTAACACCTTTGATAACACCTTACTAATAATCCCTACCAAGTTGATATGTCTATAGTCTTTTAAACCCACCGGCGTCTTGGATTTAGGGATTAATGTAATAAAAGAGGAACTGCAACCTTTACTAATAACACCAGACTCATAAAAATGATCAAATATATTAATAAAGTCATCCTCCAAAAAACTCCAAAAAAACTTAACAAAGCGAAGTTAAAACCATCCGGGCCTAGGGCTCTATCTGAACCGCAATCAAAGACCGCCCCCTTAATCTCTTCTCTAGAGAACCGCATACATAACGTCTCAGCACAAGCCTCGTCAATCCGTTTCCGTTTCAAATTATCACAAACCACCTTAGGCCGCCATTTCATATTATCTGAAAAATAACTTCTAAAATGTTTAAAAACCTCCTTTTTAACCAAAGTAGGCTTAGACACCCATTCCCCTTCCACCTTCAAACCCGGAATTGAATTAGACGCCTTCCTACCATTAACTATCCTGTGAAAGAACGCCGAATTCTCATCCCCATCAATAGCCCATCTCACCCTAGACTTATGTTTCAAATCTCGATTACAGCAAAGGTTCAGAAAATCTATCCCATTCCTACATTCTTCCAACACCCAAACCTCCTCCTCCTCCTCCAACTCCCTATCTTCCATCGTGCGTTCCAGATTCTCTATATCCTCTTTCATATTATTCAACTCTTCGCCTTCCTTCTCAATAACCTCCTTCCACCACTTCTTAAGACACTGTCTCACATATCTAAACTTAGCCGTCAAAATCTCATCTGGATTACCCTGAAACATACTATCTTCAAAAGCTTTCACCACCACGCTTTCGCACTAACCCCTGCTCAACCACGAATTGAACCATCTAAAAGGTTTGGGCCCAAAATTCGAATCTACCAATGTCACCAAAAGAGGGCAATGATCAGAAAGATTCCTAGGCAGAGCCCTTAAACAAGCGGATGGCCATTTATCGAAAAACTCCTCACACACTAACACCCTGTCAATCTTGCTCAACTTATGTTCCTTACCTTTACCTGTCAAGAAAGTGAATTTAAAACCACGCATACAATATTCCTTCAGACCCAATTCATCAATAAAACTGTTGAAATCTGCCGCAATCCCATGATTAAATTGAGAAAAACGACGCTCCTCGTGATACCGAACATCATTATAATCTCCCAACAGCACCAACATACCATTACAATTACATAACACCCTCGTCAAATCCTCCCACAACCTTCTTTTAGCCCCTGCTCGTTGAGGAGCATAAACATTAAATTAATTAACCACTGTCCCATCAGAAACTAACGAACCTGAGGTGACCAAAAAATTCCTGTTCAAAATAACTGAAGACTTTTGAAAGACTTTAGGATTCCAAACATTCAACAAACCTCCTGATCGACCAGTCGACTTCATAACATCATAATCAAAACCCCCATCACCCCAAAACCTAACAATCTCTTGCCGAGACAGATCCAAAACAAGAGTCTCCTGTAAAATAATAAACTCAACACCATGTTTCTTTCTCAAACCACTACACCACGCATCTTTACCCCCCACCCTCATCCCCCTAATATTCAAAGAAAGAAAATTCATTGAACACCAACCTGTAAACCTTCACCTGTAATTGACTCCTGTACCAAACTTCGTTGATCTTGCAACTGTGCTCCGAGCAATATTCCCACCCGCATCGTCTCGTCCACCTCATAATCCTTATTAATTTTAGACGGAGCATCCTGACTAACAGTGTCCTCAGGAAGAACAATAAAGTCATCGGCTCCAACTTTTTTTACAACCTGTTCCACTTTATCCTCAACAAAATTACATACTTGCCCTTGACTTTCCACCCATTTACCATCAAGCCTCCCATCCTTATACTTCATTCGGTCCATATCACTTTCCCCCATAACTGGACTATTAAAACTCTCAACCAAATCCACTGGGCCCTCCTCACCTCTAGTCTTTTTATTAATCTTGGCCTTTTCAATACTACTTGAGTATTGGACCTGATTATGGCCCAAGCCCAAATCGACCACTTGCTTTTTCTTTCTCTTGTTGATGTTGGGAACAAAATCTTCAACATCATTTATAATACAATTACTATCAAAGTCAAAATTTTCCCCCGAGAAAAACTCTTGGTCATCAACAGCTTCCTTATTCACCTCCCCAAAATTAGTAACGTCTTGACCTTCCAAAAATTCTTCCACAATTAATGCATCATTAATCCTTCCCGCCGGCGTTTGAACATCATCGTCACCGTGTAAATTTCCGGTAGAAATTTTTTCAAAATCTTCAATGTCACCATCACTTTTAACTGAATCATCCGGCGTATCTACTTGAAAGCCTTCTTCTTTCTCATCTTCATCCATGTTACCTCATTCGTCGTTAACAGGTTCGATAAACTCCGGTACCCAATCACCGGATTCCTCTTCAATCCAAACCTTAAATTTACGTTCATGCCATATTACCGTCACATCGTCTGTTATCCTTCTACCTTCTCCAACAAGCACACCCATATATTCATATGATAAATCAACATCCAATTCCCATCTAGGTGGCCTATGCACAATCTTACCGATCTTCTCCGCAACATTATCAATGACGGATCTATGTAACAAAGAAACCGGCAACCCTTTGATCTTAATCCAAGTTAGACACTCAAAAGCTAACGACTGGCCCTCCCATACCCTTACCGAAGAGAAACATCCAACAACCTCTTTAGCCGCTGCCACTGTATTCAAAGCCTGTTCTTCGTTTGCAAACGTCACCATCACCGATAAGCCACCAAGATACTGCATTCTACAATCTCCGGTGGCAATATCTTTCAGGATAACATTAATTCTCTTCAGAGTATTCAGATCGATCATTCTAATAATCACAGCCCTACCATGTACTTCCTTGTATACTTCCATACCATCGTCCACTTTCACCACTTTTTCTTCATGAGCCAAGTTACTTTTACAAGTCAGCATCTCCTGAAACGTCCAACCATCTTGCGTAAAAGCGGTTGCACCAGCCTTCTTCTCTTCCCTGTTCCTCTCCACATTATTCTGGTTGTTCATCGGTTTCCTATTCAACCTCGGAGGCGGACCAATCTCGCCCTCTTCGAACGTAAACCTGGCTACATTAGCTTTCAGACCATAATCACCCATCTTAATCCCACATAACCATCTGACCATCTCTTCTGTATCTTTAACATGTAAAAACAATATGAATCCAAATCGATGGCCTCCTTTATCCCTCTTCTTAGCAATATACATATCATAAATCCCCCCCAAATGGCGTGTAAACTCCGCAAGATCTTTTCCGCTGCAATTATCCGGTAGATTAGAGACGAAAAACTTTGTAATACGACCTTGAAACTTTTCTGGTATCGGAAACCGGCGACTTACCATGACAAACAACCTGTAAGCGTGTATATATAGCATGCTTTCTAATATAACATCCTAATTCGTATCAGTTAGTGATGTTTGTAAACAAAAATAATGTATATTGTTGGGTTTTATATGTATATGTTTAAATGTAATGCTAGTTACTAGATAGAAAGAAGAATCCACATATTTTATTGAGGACAATAAAGCCTCTGAATACGAAAACATAGATAACTGAAAGAAATCAAATCACTTGTAACTGATAACTAAAACACAACTAGACTTTATGGACTCCTTATTTTATGCAATATCATGTGAGGACTTGCTCAATGACATTAATTTACTGACTTCACTTTCTTGATTCCTGCTTATGGTTAAATATCATCTAAATTATACCTCAAAACTTGTTAAAAAATCAGGCCCTTCAATCAATACACAAACACAAGATTAAACAAACCCGTTAAACTCTTTTGTTAATATCAAACAAAACACACCATAACTTTAACCATGTATTTATACTAAACTAAACACTTACGAGTCAAACATTGATCGAATAACTATTAAACCTGAAGTAGATAAACTTAACCAATTAAATAAAATACTAATGCTTTTCTAGATCTAACAACTAGATAATAATAATAATAATAATAATAATAATAATAATAATAATAATAATAATAATAATAATAATAATAATAATAATAATAATAATAATAAATGAATCCACTTCAACCCCAAATAGGATTAACCCTTCAATCTCTCCCCATAATCCTAATTCAGATCTGTTTGTTCACATATGCACCATTACTCCAATTTCTTCCCGGGCATCTTCACCTTTCCTGAACCCCTGATCTCTACCTCAGCCACATCCAAAGTCTTCACAGTTCGACCACCCATTGCACTTTACTTGATGTTAAACGAATTCCACCATTCTTTGATCATAGTTTTACCAACCTATCACACTCATCCTTGATATACCCACCCCCTCCCCAACCAATATCGCTTTCCATGAAAGTAAGAATCAACATCTTCTTTACATACTCCATTCATCACCGTTTAAGCTCCAAAGTGCTAATAAGCGTAGCCACTTTCTCTACCTTGTGGACGAAGTTAGAACCATATATCTAGAAAGTTATAAGCTTCAAAATTCCTCATAAACTCTGACCTTGGAAACACGAAAGGTTTTAAGCTTCTCAGGATCTCACAAACTAAGCCTTCGGAAGCTTACGAGGTTAAAGCTTCACAGGTCCCCACTTAGAAGGTTCTATGATTCAAAGGTTCCTACCTCAAAAACTAGTAAGATTATAAGCTTCGTATGGTATCACCTATTTTGACCACGAAAGCTCGAGAACTAGTCAAACTTATTACCAACGCAAGCTCTATCCCACAAGGATGACAAAAGTCAAAATACATCATATGTTCATGAAAACATTGGTAGACTTGACATGGTTCCAATGCAGCGGCTTACGTAAACTCCTTCGAACGTGTTGTTAGAAGCTCAGAAGCTTCAAAATTAACAAAATAAACTTTAAAGCTTAGAAGCTTCAAAAACAGTAAAAGAAGCTTAAAAGTTTAGACGCTTCAACTACAACAAGCTTTAAAGCTTATAAGCTTCAAAACAACAAAAGAAGCTTAAAAGCTTAGAAGCTTAAAAAACAATAAAAGAAGCTTACAAGCTTGAAAGTTGCACAACAAGCATCTTGCTAATATGCAACAACATATCAATCCTTGAACAAGAAACAAGAGTAGAACAAGGCATAAGTTTGCCTCCCGTATGAGCACGACTTCTTGCAATTAAAAAGCAAAAGAGGAAGTTGTTAAATAAATGGAGAAGATATCAAACTAGCTAAAAATGAAAACATCCTTCTAACTAATGAAGTTTCATTCTGATAGCTCCCATTTAGGTGACCCACCTATGTCAATCTTATGATAATTCTTGTCTCCTACAAAGAGAATGAACAAAACCCAAAACAACAAGATTAACCGTAGCAACTTGCACAATCACCGAAGCAACTTGTTAAAACATCTATGCATGTAAACACCTTTTCAAAAACTCTTTACTGAAAGAATGTTACCTAAGCTAAACATGAATATGAATTCTGAAGCTTTTAAGCCTACAGTCTCCTTCGGAGATTTAACAACTTCAAAGCCTACAAAGTCAAGGCAAGCTAAACCAAACCAAACCAGCCTAAGAAGCATGTCAGCATTTGAGCAACTCACGAAATCATGGAAAATGCAAAACAACATTTGTATACACAAAAACAAATTACTAGTCACCGATCTAACTTGGTAACAGCAAGAATCGTAATCACTAGTTTATTGTGTACACCTAAGGTTACAAAATAAGCATAGTAAAAATGATCAAGCCCGATGGAAGCATAAAACTAGAAACGTAGAAGCATTAAAACATCATGATATACATAAAAGATGTTAAGGAAGAATCAGACCACAACGCTAAAGCATTGAAGAATGTTGGTAAAACGACAAAGCAAGTTACTTAGCAACCAAAGGAGAATTGTTGAAACACCAACACCTTGCCAAAACACTTTGGTACAACACATTAATGTCTTCCTAAAAGACAACTTACATGTCACAAAAACAAAACCTTGGAAAGATTGGCCTAAAATAGGAAGGACCACACGTTGTGCTCAAAGCTCACAATGGTGGTTCCTACAAGCTTAGTCGACCAAGAAAGAAAGAAAGTCCCAAGACATTGGGATGACAATCACCTTAAAAGGTTCATTGTAACCACAAATGGCCAAGAGATTTCTACTTCTTTGTGTAAACGTTTAGTTATCATGGAATGATAAATCTTGAAATTTACAATCCACACTTTGTCTCATTTATCCTATAATCAGGTTGAGGACCTAGCAAAACACTCCGTGACAAGGGTCATGTAAGGGGATGAGCTCCTAGGCCAAATCGCTCAATAGGTTCAACGGTTAAAAGGACCTATACATGGGGTGAGTTCCTAAAATAATATGACTCCAAGGGACTTAGAAAATTCTTGAAAAACTAATCCCATAGACGGGTTTAAACAACCTACACCAATTATTTCTTAAGCTTTACTAATGGCTTAAGAAACAAAAGATGCACTAACTTTTGTAAAAGTGTACTTAACTAGGATAAATGTTGTTTCTTTTATCTATGATGCCTTCAAGGTAAGGTGACAGCAGCGCCAAGCCTTCAAGGGACAATTGATAAAAATACACAAACATAAATAGACAAAAAGGCACAATCCAATCCCAATAATAAACAACAAACACCACAAGAAAAAGGTGAAACAATCTCGCAAAGCCATACACAAAACAAAATACATAAAAGTCAGCATAAAAGGCCATAGCTATCCATCATCCATAACATGTCAAGCTCAAACAGCTTGAAAGGTTCATAATACCACAACCACATGTTCTAGCCATATAAGTCTAACACCAAATGGAACCCTACAAGGTTTCCTAAAAAAACACAACAAACGATATTTTGCAAAAAATGGTGTTAAACGTTCTCGTGTCGAACATCCTCCATTATCACAAAGAAATATTGTGCAATTAATAAAGAAAGACACAAATCAATGGATTTAGACCCTTAGATTTGTCATCAAAAGAAGCTCAACTTTGAGCAAATGAACTCATCAACATGAACTAAAAATCATATGTTCAAGTTTCGCATCAAAGAAGCTTGCTAGCATGTGTCATACACACAACTTCTTATGAATGAAGCTCGCAAACACAAATCAAAGCAAACCCTCATGAACAATAAACTCGTTATTTAACCTTGTTTGCTTCTGTCCACTTGATTCCGTCGCTTGAAAAAATTTATCACAACACTTTGATAGCACAAAGAATTCGGCTAGCCATGGATTTCATCCATAAGATTAAAGGATGAAATCCATAAGCTTTTTCCAACAAAAGGTAAAAACTATAACATCGCTCCGAAGGTCATAACGGCCATGCGAATAAAAAATTTGAGACACATGTGTCGATATAGTTCACCACTAACCTCACCAAGAAGGTTATTGAACTTCGTAATATAAGAAGGTAGGTAGTGACCTGCTAAACCAAAAGTTTAATAAGCCATCTCTTGTAAAAGGTAAGTCCATCGACACAACGTTTCCATTAATGTGTGGGAGTTCGAACCTTAGTTAACAAGAATATCAAACATACTTTTTAGCTTCCCACACCAAAAACAAAACTTTGCTTAATAGCGTTAAAGTCTTCAAAGCTTAGAACACATACAAGCTTTTTGTCAAGTCAGGTCATATGAAGTCAACCTTGAAAGTAAAAGGCTTCAAGCCTTCCTTTGTGCACTAGCAACCTTTCTTGTGTCACATGAAACTTACTTGGCACCATGCTTATTGTTGACCATTTGGTCAATATAATAGTCCACCAAATCTCGGATCAACTTCACAACATTTGTTCAACAACGTGACTTGCTAAATACCTATGTAAGTGCATCTAGCTTCAATCATTTGGTGATACTTAGATACTTTGCTGATGCTTACAAGCATTTAAATTGCTATAGTCATTTGGTGAATGAACCACCTTCTCAAGACTTATGCTCAAAATAACAATATTTCCAATAAAATATTTTACAAAATTATGGGAATATCTTCAAAAAGAAGCATATATGTCGGATGTAGATAGTCTTAATCACACAACTCAAAATGACTTTGGCAATACAACAAAGAAGCTTAGAAAACTAAGCTTAAAAGGCGAAAATTAATAGGTTAATACCCGATATGCCGAAGCTAATATAAGCTAACAAGGAAATAAACGAGTAATGGAGAAATATCCAGCTCCATAACTTCCACCAAAATAAGGGCTTATCAAGCTGCAAAGCTTATCAGCCTAAGTCCCAATAAGCTTTCAAACTCATCAGCTCAAACCCTAACAAGCTTCCAAGACCATCATCTTACACAAGCTTCACATCTTAAGCCCTAACACATCGAAAAACTAATCATATTAAGGTTTATTTGTCGATATTTATCCTACTTAGACTAAAGTATTTGCAAATGAAAACTCACTAAAACAACATAAGTTGAAAGAAAAGGCAAAGATAGTGAATAACTAGAGTCTAATTTAATGTACATGCATATATACATCAAACTAGACTAGGAGGGTGATGATGTAGGGTGAGCAGAAGCCAAAGCCTTGAAGCCTATCTATCTCATAATATCAAACTAGTTTAAAGTCTAGTCTTTCTCTATCTCTCTCTAGAGTTACTCTCTATCTAATAACACATGCAGCAGTAGCCGAAGCCTTGAAGTCTCTGAGCCTACAAGCTGCTGCAATACATTACAAGAAGCTCACAACCATGCTGGTTTCACAACCACACCGGTTCTCACAGCTGCGTCAAACCATCAAGTTAGGAAGCATTATATCGCATCAACTCCTAGCTAACCATTTGATTTTAACCATCACTTCCTCCATACATTATACTCTCTACATCTCATACTCATACATATACGTATCTACATATTTATTATTCATTTACTTATGTACACGTTTATGTTGGATAATCTACTAATGTTAAGCGTCGGAGGGTGGTCCAGAGTCCCGGTCTCTGTACCCCTTCTAATGAGTTCTTTCTTGCTGCAGGTTCAACCCTTCAAGTAGACGAGGTTAGAAGCCTGACGACCTTGAAACGTTCAAACCCTCTTCCAACCATTATTTTTGTAGCAACATTTATAATTATAAATTTATAATAAAACTAGCGTTATTGTCTGTAAGTTGCGGCACTACATTACTGTGGGCCTTATATCCGTATTAGTTTGGTTTGATACATGCATTTAGTATAGAAATCAACATGTGTTTTACATCGACCAAAAAGGATAAAACAAACACCGGTACCAGCACCGATGTTGCACGAATTGCATCAACCGCTTCAGATAGTCATGGTACTGGTACCTGTATTCATTAATTGTCACAGACAAAGTCGTATAAATAAAAAAATAACAAAACCGAAAACCACACAAATGAATACAAATATTGGTGTCGATATTGTTCAGTATAGCATAGTAGCATACGGTGCCAGCTATTGAAAGAAAAAACAATAAAAATAAATGCCGGTACTAGTACAAATTTTGTTCGATTGTTTCAGTTTGATAAGGCATAATAGTGACACAATATTTGTTTCCGATAAAAATAAATTAACGAAACTAAGTTAATAGATAATAATAAAATTATAAGAAATATAAAATATTATTCAAAACATAAATAAAAGAAAATCAATATTCATTATTTAGAATAGTTTAAGAGGTCATTGAAAAAAATATCCAAGCTTATTTTATTTATGTTCACGCCACGATAAAAAAAATAATCCAAAAAATATTTGATCTAATTCTAAATTTTTTGTTTTGCTATTCATGCAAGTTTTATAATCATAAATATAATATAATAATATCTAGGGTCTTAATTACCTCGTGCTTCGTATCGGGACGTGTTTATTGTGCGTGAGTTTTTAGTAGTACTATGTGTAATGATTTTTTCTACATTTTTTCGCATTATGTGACGGTAATTCTGTTGATATTAGTTCGTTACGGTACTGGCACATGTTATAGAAAACGTCGTGCTACCCGTGCGTTGCAATGAAACGCGTAATCACTATACTTGTACCGAACCAGTACCAGTTCCCAAAGACGATAAAAATGGGCACCGGTAACTGTACCGAAAATGATCGCTATGGTAAAGTACGGGCATTCAAAGGTAAATCAACAAAAATATGTTACTTTAACGAATCAGTACAGGCACCGAAAGTTCTATTACAAATATAGTATGAAAAGAAAGCAAAAAAAAAAGAAGCATACTTGTTCGTAAGAACTAGAAAAAAAAATTGAGTTGATGTTAGCACTAAAGCCCAGTATACATTAGCAAAAAGGCCACGGTACACGTTAGCATGATTTTAAAATAATAAAAATTAAAGGTTGCTGTAAAAAAAAAGTTGGGTTAGTTCATGTTACTATAATATAATATTGCAATTTTAACTTAGAATTTAATGGTTGAATCATGAGCGTGTGCTTCTCAAGCCCATGCCGTATTCGTCATCCCCCTCCTGACTCTGAATCAAGGGAGTGGAGGTAATACGGGCGAGATCAGAAAGTCATTCAAAATCAACACCTACATGGGTGGATGACAAAATTTCATGACAATGTGTATCGTGGAGTGCATGTTAAAATATAATATATAATAATAATAATAATAATAATAATAATAATAATAATTATTATTATTATTATTAAATAATAATAATAATAATAATATTAATAATAATAATAATATATAACGGTAGGAGTGTAGGGCTAACATTGAAAGTTTGGCGGAAAGTATCATTGGACCCAAATTAACTTTTGTGAACCATTTGGTCGAGATGTAAATTGCCAAAGAAATTAAATAGGCCATTAGTTGGAATGAAAAAACAAAGTGGCATCATTGGGCTTGGGTCTCGCATTTGGGCTGGATGAGTAAATGATGTGGGTGTAGCCTGTAGGGTTTTGAAAGCTTTGATTGTGTCCTGGTTTTCTATTCTTTTATGGTTGATCAAACCGTTAAGTTAACAAGGCCGAATTTATCATCTCTTACTTAGCTCTGATCCGGGGTCGTCACTCAAACTCCAAGAAGAGTATTCCTTTCGTTGGTAAGTGGGATTCCTTAATGGTAATGTTGTTGAATGAGTACATAACAATTAAACCTCGGAAAATTACACAATATATAATATCATGTTGGACAGAGTATTATCGTGGCTTCTAAGTACATAGTGAATTTTTTCGTTTTTGGTGTGTGTTAGACTTCAAGTTGTGCTTTTGATGGGTCCGCTATCTTAGATATGGGATCTAGCTGAGGTGACAGCCACGTTGCCATGATCTACCATCCAAGATAGCTAATCTATGACATGGTGTTGTCATCTTAGATAGTGTAACACAAGTGGAATGAGGATATCTTTCTTGCCGATTAATCTAAACCGAGGATATCTTAGATACAACTTACATTGTCACACTTTCAGTTTCTCCACCTGACCACCTACCCACATAACAAACTGATTAATAGATTATTAACTGCAGCTTCATGTCGGTTTCCAGTTAACCTTCAATGATCTTTTGAACGATATTAAAAATTTTCCCTTCATTTGCATCCAACTTAGGGACAGTGTAGAGAGAAATCATTTAGAATCAGAAAAATTAGGAGCAAGTCAAGTAAAAGGCAACAGTCACTGAGATCAGGTTTTTTTGTTCATAGAGACCCGAAAACGCAATGGTTGTGTTCCGCAATCTGAGATGGCGGATCTCTTACACCATGTCATAGACCCGTCATCTCAGATAGCAGATCATGACAATGTGGCTGCCACCTTTGCTAGATCCGCTATCTGAGATAGCAGATTCACCAAAAGCATAAAATGTAACAAATCTATGAAAGTAGAACGTAACAAATCTATGAAAGTAGACGGCTATGAAATCAATGTTAGAAAATAAATTATTATAATATCATTATTTACTTTCCTTTAGAAAAGATTTCACAGCTCATAGAGGAAGGAAAAAAAGAGACGTTGGCCTACAATCAAGCAAGATTCCATCTTTTCCTCATCTCCTTTCCAAGCGTACTATATTGTTCTATTTAAGTGTTGTAGCTTTTTCTTTATTGTAATTTCATTCCAGGGAATCATGTCCGACGATCGCAAAAATGATGATCTTGCTTTACAAATCACCAATCTCCTAAAGAATAATATTAATAATCAAAGTCAAACCCAGAAACAAAGCCTCGTCGATTCTTTGAAAATCAGTCTCAAACTTAATAGTCAAAAGTACGCCTTGTGTGCTCGAATGATTCGAGTCGCAATCGGCGACAAATCAAAACATCTCTTGAACCACTTGTCGGAATATCCGAAACCTGCAGAACTAACTGATAGCCAATATGAACAATGGGAACAAGATGACTTAGTCGTGTTCTCGTGGCTAATACAGAATATAGAACCTACCCTTGCCAGTAACCTAACCGAATTTCCAACAACCAAGACATTATGGGACGCGGTTGTTGCGTGAAAGATAAGTTACATAAAACAGAATGGCTCAAATCTTGGATCAACTGTTGGTTCAGGCCCCTTGATCACACTCACACAATCACAAATACTCAAGTAAATATGCAGAAAAGAAACGTAAGGAATAGAAACTTTCTGAATGTTTTATTCATCAACTAAAATAGGCTATTTATAGCCATACAGTGCACTTCACAAAAACTTCTAAACTAACAATAAACAACTAATTTTCTCCCAAAGAATAGGACACATCTATGACTCCTTCCACTACCCAACGTTCACTTTTGTCAACTCCAACTACATGGAGTTCGGTCAAACACTAACCTATTACCAAGTGAAACTACTAACAATTATTAAATATATTACTAAAATATAAAACCAAATAATAATAACCAATATGTCAAGATTAAACCCAACATTCACCCCCTTAATATTGACTATCCCGGTCTTGACAAGAACCACGCAGGTCCAACCCTCCTCTTTCTCTTTCTAACGTGAACCCTTTCGGTCTTCGGTTCACGACTCGGTCTAATGTGAACTCTCGGTCTTTGTTCACAATCACGGTCTCACGCCTACGGTCCTGTTGGCGCGTTCTACGGTCTTTCTCTTTCTCCCACCGCAATTCACTTTCCGGCAGCGGTCTTTAAAGCCGTTCGGTCTACTACGGCTTCGGTCTCTTCTCTTTCTTTACGAACAACATGTGTCCGCTCCTTTCTTTCTTTCGGTTGTCGAATTTTCTTTCCTTAGCATCGACGCCCGTTCTTTCTTTCTTGTGGCTTGCTACTTTCTTACTTCCTTGCAACACCACCGGTCTCTTTCTTTCTTACGAGGCCATCTTTCTTTCTCGTGAAGCGACGCCGGCCTCGTTCATTCTTTCTTCTTTCTTATGGCGCCTCTTCATTCTTTCTTAAGGATTCAAAATTTAAACCCGGCTTTCTTTCTTAAATCGGTTCACAAAGATCCGACCCGACTCAAGCCTTGCTCTTGTCTTGGTTAGAAACTACAACCTTGCTCATACTATCTTGATCTTCTTTGTTGCTCGCTTCCCTTCTGATTTACTCCAGCCACATATTTTCTTTACTTATGTACAAGCTTCACCATTGCCATTAATTTCAAGGTGCATGCTTGTGTCCTTTCCATACTTTCTTGGAAAACTTTAACGGCTACATATTTGCTTCTTAATTTTTTTTTCTTCTCGACAAAATAAAAAACCATCCTACCACCAAATTGCCGTTTTCCTCCTTGCTTCTATCAACTGTAATTGCCAATCATCTCCTTCACCATCCTTCATGCATTCATCTACCAGCTTGCTAAAACCAATGAACCGACCTTCGCTGCTGTCTTTACCGCGAAATCATTCTCTCACAACATTCTCGCAGTTTAGAGGGCTGCACCCCTCTTCCCCATAAACGACTCTCAAACCGGCCTTCTCCATCAACACCCGCTCTGATACCAAATGTTGGTTCAGGCCCCTTGATCACACTCACACAATCACAAATACTCAAGTAAATATGCAGAAAAGAAACGTAAGGAATAGAAACTTTCTGAATGTTTTATTCATCAACTAAAATAGGATATTTATAGCCATACAATGCACTCCACAAAAACTTCTAAACTAACAATAAACTACTAATTTTCTCCCAAAGAATAAGACACATCTATGACTCCTTCCACTACCCAACATTCACTTTTGTCAACTCCAACTGCATGGAGTTCGGTCAAACACTAACCTATTACCAAGTGAAACCACTAACAATTATTAAATATACTACTAAAATATAAAACCAAATAATAATAACCAATATGTCAAGATTAAACCCAACATCAACATCGCCAGTCAATAAAGCGAAGCCAAAATGCGACCATTGTGGTATGACTAGACATATCGAAAACCAGTGCTTCCAACTCGTTGGTTATCCGCAATGGTGGAATAAGTCACAAAAAGGGACGCAAGGAAGGGGAAAAAACGGTGGCTACCATCGGAAATTCTGGAGAAATAAAAAAGGGAGGCGGTGATGGCGGTTTCGGAGGCTTCACCTCCTCCGATAGTGGAGGCGCCGGAAGCGGCTTCGGAGGCTCCACCTCAGACAGGATATTTGATAAAGCGGAAGGAGGTAATGGGTTTGGGGATTTATTATTCTCAGACCCTTTTTTGTTGATTTTTTATAAATATGATTATGATATATCCAAAGTTACACTAATATACTTTAAAGAATCTTCCTATTGTGATACTGGCCAAAAAATATTAGAATCCCCCGTGAGTGAAGTATTTTGTCAAAGTAACCTTTCACAAAATTTTGTTTTATCTAATACTAACCAAAATAAAGGTAAAGGGGGATCTAAAATGACCAACGGAACGTTGGACATGTCAATATGGCCCCGACTTGCAACAAATTAGGTAACTCTTGGATTTTTGATTGTGGTGCTATCGATACTATGACATTTGATCCATTAGATATAGTCTCTCAATCTAAACCCAGGGTCAACCACATTAAAACCGCTAATATGGGGTAGGGGGAGCTCCAGTAAAAGGACGAGGGACAATTGAGATATCGCCAACATTGAAACTTTCAAATTGTCTCTATGTTCCTTCTTTATCACATAAATTACTATCCATAAGTCATGTCACAAAAGAATTAAATTGTAAAGTTTTGATGCACCCTACGTTTTGCATCCTTCAAGATATTAGGACGGGAGCGATCATTGGGCGTGGCACTGAACGTCAGGGATTATACTACATGGACGAAATGACTCAACATGGGAATGTGATGCTTGCACACGAAACTATGAACAGAGAAGATTGGCTTTGGCATAGGAGATTGGGGCACCCATCTATTGGTTATTTACATCTTTTATTTCCAAAATTATTTCCTTCAAATCAATCTTTAAATTGTGAGACTTGTGTTTTGGCTAAAAGTCATAGACATAGTTATAAATTTAATAACACGAAAGTTGATTTACCTTTCTCGCTGATCCATTCTGATGTTTAGGGGACCGCAGAAGTCATAGGGGGGACAAACTTTCAGATATTTTGTTATTTTTATTGATGATTGCACTCTTATGACATGAATTTAGTTTTTAAAAAACAAATCTGAAGTGTTTGATAAATTCACTATGTTTTACACCATGATACAAATAAAATTTAAAACCAACATTCAAATTCTTCGATCTAATAATGGGGGAGAATTTGTAAATGAATCAATGAAATTTTTTTGTCATAACAAAGGAATTATTCACCAAACGAACTGCCCACATACTCCCGAACAAAACGGGACAGTTGAAATGAAAAATCGTATTCTCTTGGAAATAACTCGAGCCCTTTTAATAGAGTCTCGGGTTCCTAAGTCTTTTTGGACCGAAGCTTTAGCTACCGCCACTTATCTAATTAATAGACTTCCCACCAAAGCTCTGTCTCATTTTATAAAACTTCCTTCTATCCTCACTCTTGAACCACGAGTATTCGGGTGTTCTGTCTTTGTCCATATACCTAAAACAGATCGAGGGAAACTCGGTCCGTGTGCTGAAAAGTGCATCTTTCTCGGTTATGGTATCAATCAAAAAGGATAGCGTTGTTATAGCCTAAAAGGACATCATATGTACACCACCCTGGACTGTGACTTCCTTGAAACTGAATTTTTCTATACCGCCCAACACAGTGGTAAGGGGGAGAAAGACATTGACACCCTGTGTTGGCTAAAATGGGTCCCATCCTCACAACTTTTCACAATACCCAAGATGAGTCACTCACTTCTCAAGAACCCGACAAATCAACGACTAGTGTCACTAACCAAGATTCTCCTATCTTAGTACCTATACTTGTACCTGAGGTAAGCGACTCTCAAACCTTTGAAGGTGGCGACTCTCAAACCTTTGAAGGTGCCCCTCAAAATGTTTTTTCAAATGCTCATAGTGATACATTTGATAATATCTCTCATGATCTTCAAACTAAGGATTTATTTGATAACCAAGAGATACCTTTAGAACAACATGTGCAGGAAGAACCGATACAAGAAGAAACAATCGAAAAATATGTTTTACCACCCAGAGCCAACAGAGGTGTGCCCCCAAAACGCTATTCTCCAGAAAAGGAAACAAAGTCATCTAGGTACCCCATGGCAAATATTGCCAAAGGCAACTTATCCAAAGAAGCACAAGCCTTTACTTCATCCTAATATGACGAAGAATTTCCCAATTCCGTGGAACTGGACTTTAATTCACAAAAATGGAAGGAAGCAATGGAAGAAGAGATGGTTGCATTCATAAAGAACGAAACATGGGAAAAGAGTATCCTTCCCCCACGACAGAAACCAGTATGCTGTCGTTGGGTTTTTACAACGTAAACACAAACCAGATGGCTCCATTGAAAGATATAAAACACGTTTGGTAGCGAAAGGGTACACCCAAACATACGGTATTGACTACTCTGAGACTTTTTAACCAGTAGCTAATATTGACACCATTCATGTTCTTTTTTCCATTGCTGCAAATAAAGGATGGCCTCTTCACCAATTCGATGTTAAGAATGTCTTCCTCCACGGGATTCACGGAAAACTTCAAAACTAAGGAAGTATGTCGGTTAAAAAGAACTCTTTATGGGCTTAAGCAATCCCCTCAAGCTTGGTTTGGCAGATTTACCTTAGCAATGAAGGGATATGGTTTCCAACAAAGCAACTCCGATCACACATTGTTCCTTAAAAAGAAGAGGTAAACTTGTAACTTATTTGATTATATATGTTGATGATATGATTATTACAGGAAACAATGAGGAAGAAATGGAGAAATTAAAGACTAAATTGTTCAACGAGTTTGAGATGAAGGACTTGGGAAGACTTAAGTACTTTCTTGGAATTGAGGTAGTGAGGTCTGTCTAAACAAGGAATCTTTATTTGCCAAAAGAAGAATATTCTTGACCTCCTAGTCGAGACAGGAATGATTGACTGCAAGCCAACCGATACCCCGATGATGTCTAACCAGAAACTATATATGGAAGAAGGAGCAGAATCTATACATATAATAAAAGAGTATCTAGGGATGAGGTGTCACCTAACTAGGGTGTCCACCTCACCCTTTTCCAACCCGTTTAACTCTAATATGGTTGACCCGATCCGACCCTAAGTCTGCATACGGTACCCACTAACCCGCATATAAATACTTCTTTTTTCTCTGTTTTATTAACCTCCTTTTAACTATCCATCCATAATATTCACTCTTTCAACATAAACCCTAACCGCCTCCTTCAATCCACGATTTGTATCCTCCAATTCAGGTAACAATTCTTTTTAAATATTATGTTTTCATATATTTATCTTAATAATCTTCGATTTCGTGTTAAGATTCAATGAGATCCTTTGTTCAAATATCAAAACCCTAACTTGAACGTATCGAACAAATCTATTTCAGATTCCTGTTGATTAAGAGTTTTTTTTTTTTTTGTTTGTTGTTTATATAGATTCATACTATATTCGTTCAATTAGGAAGATACACTAATCGATTGTATAAAGATTTCGATTTGGGGTTTTCAATTTAAGTTTTTCACTAATTCTACTTTCAGAGACATTAATATGTTTTCTTAGTTGTTTATACCCTATATCAAATGATGTTTACATATTCGATTGATTTACAGTTCTTTTTTCTATTTTCATGTAGCTGCGGAAATCGGTGACAAGGTATGTGCTTCACCATAAATTCTGTGTTCATGTTAATTTTGGGTTAAAGTTTTTTTTAGTTAGTTCTATGCATTCGACAACTTTCAATGATTACATTGTCTTTGACATTCTGTTTATAGCTTAATTTCTATCTATTTGTGAGAATCTGATGACTTTTTCAAAACCCTAACTTGAACGTATCGAACAAATCTATTTCAGATTCCTGTTGATTAAGAGTTTTTTTTCTGTTTGTTGTTTATATAGATTCATACTATATTCGTTCAATTAGGAGGATACACTAATCGCCCCCTACTGCCTATTTATGAAAATATCAACCCCAAACACCTGCTAAGGCTCAAGAACACCATTCGAGAAGCTTGAAGAGCAATCGATTGGTGGTTTTGAAGTGCTTTCGGTATAATAATCAACCCTATATGTTTTGATTATATTTAATGTATCTTAAAACATCATAACCGAGTTTGTCCAGGTCTGAAACGTTTTCATAAAGATTAAAACTTGTTATTCATAAATATTAATGGGGTTAAACATGTTGTTATGTGATAATGATTGTATGTATTGCATGAGTATGCATGTTCTTGATGTTTTAGACTTCTAGGGTTTATGATTGATGATGTTTGACATGTATCTTGCTAGGTTTTGATCAGGTTATGTGTTGTTAATGTTATATGATGTTTGTTGAGTGTTGATGATCGTTTTTATGCAAAGATAGTGATTAAAACTAGGGTTTATGCGTGATTTAGAATCTGGACAGAATGATTGGGTCGACTTGCAGAGGCTGTAACTTCATTTTAAATTGCTTTTTTTGATGATTTCTTTGCATGAAAATATCTTACATGGTCTTAGCTTTTCATAATGGGCAAAATCATCTGATTTGGACACCGTTTGATAAGTTTTTGGAATTTTCTTTGATTAAAGGTCATATCAAATTTTCGGATTAGTAAACTGGGTCAACTTTAAACAATCATAACTTGAGTTTTACAAAGATTTTGATTATGAAATTTGGACAGTAGGTCGACATTGATCAAACTTGACTTTTCTAAGTGGATTCATCCCGTTTAGATGAATACACAATTTTTGGAGATTTTTCTACTAATCTGATCTGTTGTGAGTATTTTCTGGACATGGCTGTATTGTAAGATTTTTCCTTATTTTTGTGCATGGTTTTGTCATGAAATAAAAATATGGACTTGTCCGGAAGACTCCCTATAATATTCAGAAAAAGTTTGGGAGTCTAATTCATTGGATAAGTATTTTAAATAAATTGGTTTTCATAGCGCAAAATCTGTCCTAAAAACGCAGATTATGTAATGTACATTTATGTGGCTATTTGGAGTCTTGTATGACTTGTAATTGACATGAAATTATATGAGCACTTATATGAGGTGTATATGAAGTGCATAACTGATGTTAATCATTATGTTCACCAACGGGTCCGTAGGGTTTACTTGTGCATTTAGAATCGTTAGGTGTCACTTACACGGTTTTGAACTTTTAAACGTCTTGGACAAACGGGTCATATGGTGTAATGATATTACACATATACTCACTTAGTGACACATGTAATAGGGAGTCGGTAGCACATCCTATTTATGAAGTTTGGATTATTTGCTTGCATTCGAAGGTGAGTTTCACTACTTTTTTCTCAAAAGAATGCGTCTCGGGTTTGAGACATCATACTTATTTTTTTTATAGTCCAGTTTGGGACTACTTTTACACATCCCGGGTTTTGGGGTGTTATGGTTCACGCGGTGAATCTGCTTTTACTAATTCATGTTTTATGTTCTTTGTGAACTAAACACACTCTATCACTCTAAAGTCCTTATTATATTATTGGGTTAATCGCTAGAGGCGAACGGGGTATTAGTTGATAACGCTATTAGGTTGTGCAGCAACCTCATGCTTGCGGTGCTAGGAGCACGGGCATGAACTTTTGACCACGCTCTTAAGGAGCTGACTAGTGTTGATAGACACTAGTACTAAGGCAACATAACGTAAGTTAACACACTGTCTGTTCCCAATAATCAGTTGTTTAGTTACAATGAGTGGGCTAGCTACCCCTGGCATGTGAATTAGCTTTTACTTGTTGTTAATTGGTCTGGGAGATCGACGCATTTACTTGTTGTTACGTGGTCTGGGAGGCCGACACATTTACTTGTTGTTACGTGGTTTTGGGAAAACCTACGTTTTTACTTACTCGTTTACTTTACTTTGTGAACTCACCAACATTGTTTGTTGACCCACGATATACATGCTTTTGCAGGTAGTTAGCTTCTGGTGTCGCGATTAGGAAGCACCACACGTTTCACTGCATTTGGGGTCTTGGGCATACACCTAAATTACATAACATGCTTTTACGTTTTCTCTCATATAGTTTTAATTTGGGCGCGTTGTTTTGCGCATGGTTTTAAAATGATTAAAGTTGGTTTACGCTTCCGCAGCTTAACAAAACTTGATTTTTGAAAACGAACTAAATGGTTTGGGCATTTAGAGTTCGCTCATATGACTTATGGCTATGGGATCCTGGTATGTCATGCGCCTCACGGTATAAACCCCGCAGTGGAAATTTGAGGGTGTAACACATGGGGTTCTATTCCAGCCAAACAAACATCTAAGAGTCCAAGCGTATACAGATGCAGACTGGGTAGGAGACAAAGGAGACCGAAGATCGACATCAGGATATTTTACTATGGTTTGCGGGAATCTTGTTACATGGAGAAGCAGGAAACAAAGGTTGTAGCCTTATCAAGTGCTGAGGAAGAATTTCGAGGGATCGCACGAGGTCTAGCAGAAGTACTTTGGATACGCAAACTTTTGAAGGAAATCGGGTTTCCTCAACCGGAAGCTAGTTCTATTATGTGTGATAATAAAGCTGCAATACAAATCTCAGAGAATCATGTTCAACATGATCGTACTAAGCATGTAGAAGTTGATAGGCACTTCATCAAATAGAAACTCGAAGCGGGAATTATAGAACTCCCATTTGTTCGCTCAGAAGACCAATTAGCAGATATATTAACTAAAGCCGTTAACGGGAGGACCTTCAATCAGTGTCTCTCCAAGTTAAGTGTCAGAAATCCCACTACTTAACTTGAGAGGGGGGGGTGTTAGAAAATAAAGTATTATAATATCATTATTTACTTTCCTTTAGAAAAGATCTCACAGCTCATAGAGAAAGGAAAAAAAGAGGCGTTGGCCTACAATCAAGCAAGATTCCATCTTTTCCTCATCTCCTTTCCAAGCGTACTGTATTGTTCTATTTAAATGTTGTAGCTTTTTCTTTATTGTAATTTCATTCAACTCAAAAAGAAATAGAAATAATATTCAGTTCTTCAGTCTCTTGATTCTATTGAAAACAATCAATTTACATGTTCATGTAACTTTCCTTATTGTAACAATGAGTTTATAATTTAGTGAGTTATTTCCACAATTCAAATTCCTAATCCATTGATAAGATGCCAATGAAGCCACAACAGAGTGGTAGAGGTGGGATGTTTTAAGGCTTAGCCTGTTTCCTACCCTGGGATTGCAAGTTCGAGTCCTGACTATAACGCAGGAATTTGCCTAAGTACTGCATGGGGCTTTGAGTTGGCCGGTCAAAAAAATCCATTGATAAGATATATAAACTTTCCTTATTGTAACAACTAGATTTTACCCCGCGCGCGTTGCGGCGCGTTAAGCAGTCTTTGCGGGTTTGAAATATACATTACTTAGGCATTCTCATTACATATGGTCTTTTATAGTGTAACACGTTGTCAACCTAACCAACCCGAAGTAACTCTTCTGCATATTTAACAAAATTAGTACCTGATTTATAACATGCATCCATTAGTTGGGCCCCTTTCTCTTCGTGTTTGGTTACATCTTGACTTTTGTATCAAGGTCAAGGTCAACTTTTAAGTCAGTCTAATAAAGTCAAGTTAATTAATAACTAATTATTAATTAATTTGAGCGTGATGAAGTGTATTTATAAGATGAGTGAGGGCATCATGCAAAAGCCGAGCTGGAACCAAAGATGCGTTGAAGAAGAAATGGATAAGGTAACGTTAGTACGCCATAAACCAGGTGCCAATTTTGGTGAATATGCAGAAGACTAACCTCGAACTGACACGATACACGTGTTTCATGTGTCATAGAAAGATGCACACAACCAAGTTTTACTAAAAAAAAAGCAGTTCAGGCATAAATCAGAAGCTAAATTACCTGAAATCATTGATGCTGGTTACGATGATCATGAGAGAATATATCACTGATGTGATGGTCTACAGTTCAGCGCTTCTGTTGAAAGTAGGCGGACTCCTCTTTGGAGCCAGACTACTTTCAACTAAGGAGGTGGATGCTAGACCATCAACATCTGTAATATGTCCGTTCTTGATCAACATGACCAACATCAGTGATTTCAGGTAATTTGCCTTCTGATTTAGAAGCAAACTTTTGGTGATACTTTAAATGTCTACATGTTTTATGTGTGACAGAAAAATGCACACCACCAGGTTTTGCTTAAAAGAAGGATTTCAAGCATAAATCAGAAGCTAAATTACCTGAAATCATTGTTACAGGTCACGATGATCATGAGAGAATGTATTACTAATGTGATGGTCTAGAGTTTAGCACTTCTGTTGGAAGGCGGACTCCTCTTTAGAGCCAGACTACTTTCAACTGAGGAGGTAGGCGCTAGACCATCAACAACTGTAATATGTTCGCTCTTGATCAACATGACCAACATCAGTAATTTCAGGTAATTTGCCTTCTGATTTATGGTTGAAAACCTTACTTGCAACACCTTTTGGTGATACTTTAAATGTCTACATGTTTCATGTGTCACAAAAAGATGTATACCACCAAGTTTTGCTGAAAAGAAGGAGTTGAAGCATAAATCAGATGCTAAATTACCTGAAATCATTGATGCTGGTCACGATGATCATGAGAGATTGTATCACTAATGTGATGGTCTAGAGTTCAGCGCTTCTGTTGAAAGAAGGCAGACTCCTCTTTGGAGGCAGACTACTTTCAACTGAGGAGGTGGACGCTAGACCATCAACATCTGTAATATGTTCGCTCTTGATCAACATGACCAACATCAGTGATTTCAAGTAGTTTGCCTTCTGATTTATGGTTGAAATCCTTCCTTACAACAAAAGTTGGCGGTGTACACCTTGATGTACACCACCAGGTTTTACTATAAAGAAGGAGTTCAAGCATAAATCAGAAGCTAAATTACCTGAAATCATTGATGCTGGTCACGATGATCATGAGAGAATGTATCACTGATGTAATGGTCTAGAGTTCAGCGCTTCTGTTGAAAGAAGGCGGACTCCTCTTTGGAGCCAGACTACTTTAAACTGAAGAGATGATCGCTAGACCATTAATGTGACACCCGCCAAATCCACTAGTCGTGTCCGTACAATTAACCGGTTTACTTTATTATGTGATTAGAGTAAGTGTGACTGTGCGCCTCATTATTTGAACGATGATGTGAAAACAAACTCTACCCGAACACCATGACCATCATAAGGATTAACAAAACGTATGGATTTTATAAGACTAAAACGATATTTTTTTTAGTAGATACACATGTGTAGAATAAATATTTAGTTCAATATTACACATGTACACATTTCACACACATGTATGATAGGCTAAATACAGTATATATATATATATATGTATATATCTATATTACCATGTGATTATATATTGCTGATAGGGACAAGACAATGGACTTGTATACACACACATATGCATGCGTGTATATATAGATATATATAAACATGTGTGTATTATAGATAAGACAAACATGTACATATATATAAACACACATGCATACATATATGTATGGACAAGCACAAAACAACAAATTTGATCTTCATTCATGTGTCACTTTCATGAATTACACTAGTCTAAATACATATACCCATGTGCCTATATATATATATATAGTTTGTATGCAAACACACAAGAGACAAAACTACAACTAAGTCTATCTATATACATATATTAGACATGTGCCTAAATCTTCTTTTTTGTTGTTGCACATAAATCGGCCCATAAGACCATCCCTCAACTATCACTATCACATGGAATAGGACAAATACAAAATCTTAGGATACATCACTATCACCAAATTGATGCCACCTTTCTTTTGTCTTACATTAGCCGAAACATCCCTATGACACACCTCTCAAGTCCCTTTCCATACTTAGTTGTCTTGGAGTTATACATTTTAGGTATGGACAACTAATTGAAGCCACATTCTTGCACTTAGAAACTCCCAAAACTATCCATCACCAATCGGCTTTGAGGAAGAATAAGGAATCATCAACATCACACTACACAACAAACATTCTCATCAAAGACAACTCCCTTTCCTTATAATATCATTCGGCCAAATCATTGTCAAGGAAGGGACATGAGGTAAGCAATCTAGAAGCTAATGAGGTAATCATTTGCACACAAATGGACCCTAAACAAACACATCTCACTTCCCTAGGCTTAACCTTTGCCAAAACAACTTTGATATGATGATGAACACAATCGGCCAACTCTTTTATGATGGCAACTTATCATTCATTCAAGACATTCACCAAAATAGTATGATGTACTAATCATTGGGTGCAAGAAAGGGAGTATCGGACTTGCCATCTAATCCACTATATAAGGAGGCTTGGATGGAACATAAACACTTGCACCAACAATCACACAAACTCTCATCTCTCTCTTTCTCAATAACCATCGACCCTTACCCACAAAAACCCCACCATCGAGCCACCTAAGGGAGCAAGCAAGGCATAAGGAGAAGCTTGTAGGATCACTACCATTGGCCACTAGTATTCCCATCGATTAGGTAAGTATACTAGCTACCACATTGCTTCTAACTTGTCTTAAAACTATCGGCTAGGATGTTAACCCGACTACCGACCCCTTTAGACACCATGAATCGACCACACACACTTATAGATAATGCATTTTGTCACACACTTGTAAGAATTCAACTACCGTGTAATC
This sequence comes from Ambrosia x helenae, assembly GCA_030844895.1. NCBI lineage: Eukaryota > Viridiplantae > Streptophyta > Magnoliopsida > Asterales > Asteraceae > Ambrosia > Ambrosia x helenae. The sequence continues at coordinate 50,822 of JAUTDX010001891.1, forward strand.
GCATTGTTACCTTGGCTCACTTAGATCATCATTCAAGCGACCTTTATATTAAGTAGATCAATTGTGTAATGTTTATTGAATCACAACTTGACATAATCAATTTAGAATCGGGTTTTATGTTAAAATACTTGTTTTGTTTATAAATCATCATGTGCACCAAAAACGTGGCCCACATACACTGAAATAAGGTCCACAAGTCAGGTGAACAACTTGTATGGTAAACAATAAGTACACACAACTTAAGATGTATTTGACGTTATAGGGCACTCTTTGTCGGAACAGTAGTTACTTCTGCTTTGCTATATCATATAACGAGACATCAGGTGAGTTTCGTGGCCCCTTTTACTTTTTTACTGTTTTGAAACTTCGGGGGAGAAACATGCTACAGATCAACATATGTACATGACAACAATATGTGTTACATGAGTTAGACCCACAATTATCGCAGATCAACAAAAATTCCCCGGACAACTATAACCATTAGCTTAGCAATAAGCCGTGGATCATATGAATATTACTATTTGGGTTGACATCCCCTTTCACTGTTAGTCGCGCTAACACATATGAATGCATATTATCCATACTTTACAATGTCTCGTGATAAGGCATTGGGGCGGGGTTCGTGGTTTGGTTATGGTGCTCGTGGTAACTATATTCTGCATGGACACGGACAACGAAACTTTTTGAGCAACGAAACTTTTTGAGTAACAAAACTGTTTTATCGAGTCAACAAAACCTACGGACTCACCAACTTTTTAGTTGACACTTGTAAGCATGTTTTTCAGGAAACCAAGTAAGGATGTTAATGAGCCAAGTTTAGGATTGCATGAAGAGGTCCTTTGTTTTGTGGTTTCGACGTAGTTGTTTGAAACATTTGTTAGGATTTGTAATCTGTATTCGACTATGTGACTTATGTGTTTGATGAAATAAATGTCATTAGTATTTCTCATGTAAACAATGTTTGTGATCACCATGTTCGTCTCACCTCGCGTTTCCTCCTTTGGCGAGGTGTGACAATTAACATCTGTAATATGTTCGCTCTTGATCAACATGACCAACATCAGTGATTTCAGGTAATTTACCTTTTGATTTATGGTTGAAATCCTTCCTTACAGTAAAACCTCATTCAGACAATAAACAGTAAACCAGCAGGTTTTACTGAAAAGGAGTCAAAGCATAAATCAGAAGCCAAATTACCTGAAATCATTAATGTTGATGATAATGATCATGAGAGAATTTATTATTGATGTTGATGGTCTATAGTTAAGCGCTTCAGCTGAAAGAAGGCGGACTCCTCTTTGGAGCCAGACTGCCTTCAGCTGAGGAGGTACATGCTAGACCATCAACATCTGTAATACGTTCGCTCTTGATCATCATCACTAACATTAGTGATTTTAGGTAATTTGCCTTTTGATCTATGGTTGAAATACTTCCATTTAACAAAACCTGGTGGTGTACACCTTTTGGTGACACACTATATGTGCACATTGAGATACCAAACAGTAAAATAAAGGAAATAAAGCAAGATAAATAGTAAAATGCACTTCAAAGAATCGGGCACACATTGTTTACGTTTTGCATTAGACGTTGTAGACGTGATAAATTCACCTACAACATTATAACAAAAACGAATTTGCAATAGCGCCCAATTAATTACTGTTTAAAAAAACAAATAAAAAAGCGTAAATTTAGGCTCAGAGCTGTTGAAATAGTTGGCTGCACGGGGGTTGCAAGCTCATAACCTACCATCCACTATCCATGCGGCACCGCTTTCATGAATACTCAAGTACATACATCCACTCATCATAGCCAAGGTCATAGACACCAAACAAACACAAAACAGTCGATACAACCAAAAGCTGTACCCAAACGAATAATTTTAGACGGGTCAAGGGGCAAAGGAGACCGGGTAACGCCATGGCTGCAAACACACAGACAGTTGCATTGTAAAAGACTATCACGTTACGATGCCACCCGGATGTTACCTCGCCAAGATATGAACCAGATCTTGGATGTCCCTTTATTAAATTTAAGTTGCAGGATGCAGCAGTGACATTATAACAGCAGCAGCTGTAAACTGCAGTAATAACAGCCACTGTCTATGGCACGCCACTTTCGTGAATAATGAATCACAGATAATCCATACAATCGAATTTTCAAGAAATCAAGAAGAGACAAAACAATAACTACCAAACTAAAAACACCAATTACAGCAAAAGTAAAACACACTGGCGAAGCCAAGCCAGGGATCAGATCAGTGGTTCATCACTCAAGAGTGCCACCGCAGGCCTTAACTTGGAAGCCCCTAGACCTAGCCACAACAACCCATGACACAACAAAAGACAATCGACAGATAATCCACACAATCAAATTTCCAAGAAATCAAGAGCAGGGAAAACAGTAACTACCAAACTAAAAACACCAATTACAGTGAAAGCAAAACACTCTGGCGAAGCCAAGCCAGGGACCAGATCAGTGGTTCGTCACTCAAGGGTGCCACCGTAGGCCTTAAGTTGGAAGCCCCTAGACCTAGACACGACAACCCAATACACAACAAAACTCAATCAATTACCGGTCCTTCTAACCCGGTACTAAGACTTCCAAACTCAACAGACTTTATTAAAAATCAAGAACAGAGTTAGAACGATCACACCGAGAGGGTTGCCCAAGTTAGGGTTCTCCAAAATCACAATCGTATAACCTTCATTTAGGGTTACACAGACTGTGAGGCAATTAAAGCTAAAGAAAAACCTCAAATCCAACTGTCAGCAACAACAGCAACAGATTGAAAGCAACCGAGAAGACGATGAAGCAACTAAGAAGATGATCTAGAAAAGCTACTAACCGGTTCCAGATATGATGCAATCGCAACCAAGTTGAGAAGAAGATAAATGCATGCAATAGAAGACAACAATAGGCTTCTATAATTCAGATTATAAAAGTCCACAGGGCAGCATGCACGAGTAGCAGCTGGAGCCCACCAAACCAGACTCAACTATAGTTTTCTTGAATCAAGAGTATGAGAGATCGAAGAAAACCTTCAATGAATCAGTATCAGGACTCAACTGTAACCCTAGAGCTCTAATACCATGTAAAAAATACATGATATCAAAACTTCTAAACTTATGAAAACCAACCTCAAACAACATTGCCTTGAAAGTATAAAAACCCAACTTAATGAGGCTTAGAGGCTATAAAAGGATCAGACCAACTTGGCTACAAAAGATGTTGCTGCTGAACAGCTGCCAACCTTTCAATTTGCCTCGCCAAGATGATATCATGACCCGATTTTTAAACCAAATTCGTACACTCATCATAGCCTCATCTTATAAAACCAATTTCACTTTTTGACATCATGTTAGCAATCAAATGCTCGTTAAGTGAAGCTCAGAAGCAATCAAATGCTCGTTAAATGAAGCTCAGATGAGTGCAAACTCATCATCACTGCCACAAACCTCTGGTTTTGAATGATACGTAGTATAATGTAAAAATTCAGCCTCATAAGACTTAGAAGCTATAAAAGGATCAAATCATCATGGCTGCAAAAGATGTTGCTGCTGAACAGCTGCCAATCTTTTACTTTACCTCGCCAAGATGATATCATGTCCCGATTTTTAAACCAAATCCATACACTCATCTTAGCATGACATCATCTTAACAATCAAACGATCATTAGATGAAGCTCAGATGAGTGCAAACTCATTATCACTGCCACAAACCTCTGGTTTTGAATGATACATAGTATAATTTAAAAATTCAGCCTCATAAGACTCAGAAGCTATAAAAGGATCAAATCATCATGGCTGCAAAAGATGTTGCTACTGAACAGCTGCCAATCTTTGACTTTGCCTCGCCAAGATGATATCATGACCCGATTTTTAAACCAAATCCATACACTCATCTTAGCATGACATCATGTTAACAATCAAACGATCATTAGATGAAGCTCAGATCAGTGCAAATTCAGTATCACTGGCAGAGACCTACAAAGTTTTAGAGGTAACACATATTTATCGCCACTTCAGGAGGATTCGTAAAGCACCAACCAACTTCGGATTTAGCCTCTGAAAGCGTTTCATCGAACACCTTACATGCACAGTTTAATGACCCGCATATAAACCATAGGCAACAACTAATCTGAGTGAAAAAGATAACTTCCTTTTGTATCCGATAATACTATACACTAATGATAATTAAATCATTAACAATGTATTATTGGAAACGAAAGGTAAATAGTCATTAACTATGTATTATTAAAAATAGAAGATGAACAATTAAGGGTTACCGGTTACCACCAAACAACAGCCCGAAGACGGCGGCGGATTACCGAGTTACTCCGTCCGCAAACAGAGACGGTGAGCAGTAATAATGGCTGGCAGCGCCGACGATGGCAATCTGATCGACAACTGTTGTACAAAATCACAGATCTAACCACCACCGGAATCAGCCAGACGGCACCAACACCATCACCACCACCATACACGACCGTCAAAGCAGAAACAAAGAGTAATAGATGTTACCCATGCATGCTGCCAAATGGAGATGGATGATGATGGATTGTGGCAACCGACAACCAAATCACAGATCCAAGCACCACCGGACGGCGCCGCCACCACCACAACCACCAAAACGAAAACGAAAACGAAAACGAAAAGCAAGACGAAAGCTTATAATCACCACCATCCAAGTAGAAACAATGGATACGATTTCATGTCGTTTCAATCGAAGACGGTTGCTTAATAATGGAATGCAAAACGCACCTGGCGAAAGAACCCAGAAGACGACACGTACACTGCTAAGTGTCAAACAACCCCAATTAATGTTTGTTATGTATACATATGGACGAAAATGACACATATACCCCTACAAAAACAGATAAATTACGACAATGCCATGAACAAAAAAGGAAAAAAAAAACAATCCAAGCAGACTCGAACCCGGGTGACACGGGTAACAAAGCACGCATCAAACCACTGCACCACCAAGCAAACTCGTTACTGAACATGGAAGCAATATGTATATATGATATCATGCCGTTTTTACTATTCACCTTCAAATCACTATTCCCATTCCGTTTCCAATAATACATAGTTAATTATTGATTCAGAAAAGTCGATAGGCTGGACTCTAGAGGATAGACGTATATACTATGATTCGATGATGAAGATGATGAGCTTGCCAAGACCTTTTGGTTTCCTCAATTCCAATATTCCACGATGCAAGAGCATCAGAGTTATTAATTCCATTCCCATAAAAATCGAAGGCCCTCGCCGATAGCCAAATGTACTCCATCGAGATTTGTTGAAGATTAGGCACACCGAACCAATCTAGTGCCTTAAATATGAGGACATGGCGACAAGCCGGCCTATGAGTAGATATATACTTATACAAGAGACCACACACATCATTATTAAGAACTGCTTTATCTATATCAAATATTTATATGCTCAAATATACATGGTAGCAATTGCACACTTTCATTACTAAAATATGAAGCATGAATGCTTTTAGCAAGGACACAAATTTAAAACATCACATGTAAAAAGCTGATACATATTCATTAACGAGATAGAACATTAAGGAGAGATGCTCTTGTCTTGATCAAACTCCTAAACATGCACTCCAAACCATTCTCCATTTCTTGAAAAAGGGATACCATATCCTCATTCGAAATTTCAAGCTTATCGTTTCGGTTGGATGTCCCTTTTTGTAAAAACTTTTGTACAAGTGGCCACCTTGATGCCTTCGGGTTTGCAACAGATCCAGACAGGAACAGCAACAGTGACCTGTATACAGATGATCTGATCACTCCGACGTCTCTTACTACTTTAATAGCCGATAAGAGGTGTTGGTCTAGATCTAAGGGCTTCAAGTCCCCAATCTTCTCATCAATTTGCTTCAAAGACGCGATAGCTTTTTTTGCGTCTTTCTTCAGGTTCTTGATAAATGAAGTGGTTAAGCTTACCTCTCCTTTTCGTCTTCTTAGCGCTGATTGAACATCTCTTGCATTTTCTTTCACTTGTGAGACCAAATCTCTTGTAGAGCCACATATGTCCATAAGACTTATAGACTTATCCAACAACCCATTGACCAATTCTCTATATTGGCTATGAGTAAGGGCTTGTTGGGTCAGTGGCAAACTGAGGACACTGTCAACACAGTCGTACAATACTTGCAGCCTTGTTAGCGCGCTGCAGATGGTATCTGCAGTAGGAACTGACGAGATAGACGCCTCCCAAGTTCTGAACTTTTGGATCTCCTCTTGGGCCTGAAGAACGATTGGATGTGACCCGGTTGGCAAACTAGTTGATCGGATATGATGATTATCATCTGTTGAGGAAGTGGTAGAAGCCATTCTTTGCTTATGCTTATGTGAAGGAAAAAGCTTTTGATGGTACCTATAATAGGTCCATTGGCTTGTATGTATATATTGGTTGTGGAGATGGGTTGATGAATCATACAATGTGAAGCCAACATGTGCCTTTCATTACAAAGAGTTGACCCTGCTTCCTAACTAGGCAACAAAGGCTCCTAACTTTGTCTTATCTGTTACTGATCAAACAGATGCCATTCTCTCATTGCCTTGTCGCGCTTCTGCGTTACAAGGTTTGTTTTTAGTGAAATATATTTTGTTAGATTAATAGTTTGGCAGGATTTGCAGAATCAGGTGCAGAACATAATAGCTGTCTAATCATTGTAATGACCAAACCTTGAAATCTAAAGGATACTATGGAAAAAGCATCTTTTGAAACATTAGATTAAAAAAATTGGGTTGTATTTGTTTTTGCTGTGATGAAGGTTAAACAAATGCAGTCACAAAACACACCATGTGGACACACACATTTCTAGAATTTCTTTTATCAATGTGAAGTAAGAAACACATGGCTAAGGACGGTTAAGATTCGAGAACTGATGACATGTTGTTGACAAGCTGGCGAGACACGTGGGAAGATGGATATTTATCTTCACCCAAAGGCCAAAACCATTAAGATGAGATACTTGTGGCATTAGATATGCATCTATAGCCTTAAAGAAAAGCATTTAACTTCTTGATCCATAATCAATGGAAATAATAATCTCATACCTTTTGTTAACCAACTAGTGAATTGCAAGTGTATATGCTTCTTAACTATACCATGATTGAACATGCGACAAAAGTGCCTATTGTTACCAGAAAGCACTTGGATGATCAAGAAAATAACAAAAAACACAATTCTTGAACCGATTTCTATGAATCCATGAAGCCGGAAAATCGAACAATTATACAATATTTGCCTTATGTACCACGTTGGGATTACTAGCACTTCTAGGAATAGCATCAAGTACGCCTGTTACAATTTTCACTACCCAATAACCCTTCATCTAAAAAACATTCGATGATCGAGTGGTTGAATAATCAATGAGAGGTTCCGGATGTTATATCGAGCTGATCCAAGAGCTATCGGACTAATACTTGGAAGAACTAGACGATGGCAAATGCGGTAGAGAATCCAAAAAGGGCACAATTTAGAAATAGCATAACTTGGGCTTCGTGTGGAGTTACATGGCGCTGGTGTCTTGACATGGAGCATTAGTTGGTATGTTAGTTAAGAGGATACAACAACGTTTTGTACATGTACAAATATGAAGTGACATGTTGTTCTATGTTTAACTTTAATAATCTGCTTTTAGGGATCCATTTACACTAATTATGACTAATTAGATCCTTAATAAACTTTAGTCATGATAACTAGCAAAGTAACGTATTTGCAAGGTGAATATAATATATCAACAAGTTTCAGATAATACTAAATAAGTAAATATTAAGCAAATCAATTGGAGGTCAGTAGATGCTCAGATCTTGGGCAGAACAGATTAGTTGTCCTCAAGATAAAATAATCACCCTGTTCCTGTATTAAAACTTATGTTCACGTGTCACACGTGCATAATTGCACAGATCACATGGGTTCTGTATAGGCTGCATTAAAATCAGGACCGTAAAGAATTAACAAACAGAAAAATAAACCTCAAAGAGGTTTATGTGAGTGAAAGGACGAGACATAATATTTTGGGATGGTTTTTGTCTTTTGGATATGTTAGAGGGACATATTTATAGAGCTGTGGCAGCAGATGTTCATGTGGACTCGTTTTTAAGTCTCTCAGCTCTTTCCATGTTTTGGTTGATTTTTATATACAAGTTATCACAGTTCTAAAAATATTAGTAAATTGTCATTTTATCATTCCTATTATATAAACACATTAGAGGGCTTGATTTTAAAAAAGCACGTGTTTGGAAAAAACGCTTTTCTGGCTCTGAAGAGACTTTCTACACGGGAAAAGGTGAGGCGTGCTTTAAGCATGAGGCACTATGTATGTGAGGCGATGCTCAGATTTGGGCCCAATAGTCTATATTAGCTCAATATTGAGTTTTAATTTAGACCCAATGGTCTCTAATAATATTGTTGTATGGCTCAAAACCCTAAAACTAAAAACGTTGTGATCACTCACCGTCTCTGTCGCTTTTTCAAATGTATCCTTTGATCTTTCAGCAACCAATGATAGAGATAGGAGAGTTTGGTAAATTGGGTCCTTGCCCTTCTCATTCACATATGCCACTATATATAATAATTACAAGGCCAATTACAAGGCCTAAATATAGGAACAATATAACTCTCATTTACATAATAATGTTTTCCATAAATATATTCTATTATACCCCCGCAGTCGAAGCGGGAGGAGAGCGTATGCTGAGACTGGACCGAAAATCTTCAAAGAGTTGACGCGGTAGTCCTTTGGTGAAGATATCAGCGATCTGGTAGCGAGATGCAACGTGAAGAACGCGTATGTGGCCACGTTGAACATGTTCCCTGACAAAGTGAATATCCAATTCAATATGTTTAGTGCGTTGATGTTGAACTGGATTGCCGGACAAATAAACTGCACTGATGTTATCGCAATATACTAGCGTGGCCTTAGAAAGTGGCTTGTGGAGTTCAAGAAGTAGATTACAAAGCCAGCAAATTTCTGCGACGACATTGGCGACCCCTCTATATTCAGCTTCGGCACTCGACCGGGAAATGGTGGGTTGTCTCTTAGAAGACCATGAGAGAAGGTTGTGACCATAGTAAACACAGTACCCAGAAGTGGACCGTCGCGTGTCCGGGCACCCGGCCCATTCAGCATCGGTGTAAGCTGTTAAGGAGGCAGAAGGGGCAGGTTCCAGTGTAAGGCCGAGGGAGGTGGATCCCTGTAGGTAACGAATGATTCGTTTGAGTGCGGCCCAGTGGTTAGTAGTAGGGGCGTGCATATGCATGCAAACTTGCTGAACGGCATAACTGATGTCGGGCCGGGTGAAGGTGAGATATTGTAGTGCTCCGGCCAGGCTGCGATATAGAGTGGGATACTCAAAGAGCGTGCAAGAGACGGCACTGAGTTTGGTACCTGTGTCCACCGGTGTATCCACGAGTTTGCAAGATTGCATACCCGCGCGTTGGATGATTTCATGAGTGTAAGCTTGCTGAGATAAGAACATCGAGTTGCCCCTTCTGGATACGGAAATGCCGAGAAAATATCTTAATGGGCCTAAATCTTTCATAGAGAATTCAGCAGCAAGTTTGGACATGAGATGTTGCCGGAGACTGTCGATAGAAGTAATGAGAAGAATGTCATCAACATATAATAGGAGGTATGCAGTATGAGATGGGTGGTTGAGGATGAAAAGCGAGTTGTCACAACCGCTTTGCTGAAATCCCAACTTGAGAACATAGTCTGTGAATCTTTGGTACCAGGCCCTAGGTGCTTGTTTCAACCCGTATAAAGACTTCTTGAGACGACAAACATGGTTGGGAAAATCTTTGTTTCTAAATCCCATGGGTTGATACATGTACACGGTTTCATTGAGAGTACCGTGTAAGAAAGCATTAGTAACATCAAGCTGGTGAACGGGCCATGAGTGAGTGAGAGCGATGGTGAGGACGGTGCGTATAGTAGCCGGTTTAACTATCGGACTGAAAGTTTCCCCGCAATCAATGCCAACCTGTTGCAACCTGCCATCACAAACTAAACGAGCTTTGTATCGCTCCAATGAACCATCATAATTAAATTTATGTTTAAACAACCACATGCTACGAATGACGTTCATGGTTGGGTGTCGTGGAACTAATTCCCAAGTCTCGTTTTTAATAAGGGCATCGTACTCAGTAACCATTGCACGGTGCCATTCCGGTGAGGACAAGGCAAAGATAGGTGATTTAGGTATGGGTACAATGGTGGAGGTGTGAAGATTTAGGAAGCGTTTTGGTTTGGAAATCCCGTCCATGGCACGGGTGCGCATGGTGCGGGTTGGTTGGAGTGGGGTTGGGGAGGCCGATGGTGAGGTTGGTGGGGCCGCAGGAGGTGAATCCGTGTTGTTGGAGGAGTTGGGAGTAGAGGTATTGTGGGAATTTGGAGAAATTGGGGAGTGGGCCGAAGGTGAATTTGGATGGTGGGCCGAAGGTGAATTTGGATGGTGGGCTTGTGGCGAGAGGGGTTGTTGGGCCGAGGAAGTCTGAGATGGGGAAGTAGGTTGTGATGAAGGTGTTGGGCTGGTAGGGATGGTTTGGGCCTGTTGGGGTGATGGGGATTGTGTGGGATTAAGGGAGTGTATATGGGGCCAGTATATGGGATGGACAGAAGTGGATAAGAAGTCATAGGTATTGGAGGATGATGAGGTGGAGGGGGTCATGTGTTTAAAGGGGTAGATTGTCTCGTCAAATAAGACGTGACGTGAAATGGTGAGTTGATTTGTTGTAAGGTCAAGGCATTTGTACCCCCGGTGTTGTGAGGGGTAGCCTAAAAAGACACAAGGGTGGGAGCGAGGAGAGAGTTTGTGGATAGTAGTTGAGGGGGTGAGTGGGTAGCAAAGTGAGCCGAACACGCGAAGGTGTTCGTAGGAGGGGGTACGACGGTAGAGGAGTTCGGTTGGGGAGATGTATTGGTGTGTTTTGCCGGGTAGGATGTTGTGGAGATAGGTGGTGACATCAAGAGCATGCTGCCAAAATTGAGGAGGGAAGTGTGCATGGGCAAGGGAAGTGCGAACCATGTTGTTGATGGTTCGTATTTTGCGTTCCGCCTTGCCATTTTGGGAGGATGTGTGTGGGCACGTTAGACGGAAAAGCATGCCGGTTTGAGCACAAAATTGTTTAAAAGCGTTATTCACGTATTTGGTGCCATTATCACATTGAAAGGTTTTGATTGGTTTGCCAAATTGAGTTTTTATCATGTTTGAAAATTGAGAGAATATGGTAAAGACTTGTGATTTGTTTGATAAAGGGTATGTCCACAAAAAATTGGTGTGGTCATCTAAAAATAAGATATAGTACCGGTGACCTTCGTTAGTTAGTACCGATGAAGTCCAAAGGTCACTATGAATTATATCAAATGGTGCAACGGTGCAAGTAGTGGATGATTCAAAAGGTAAACGAATACTCTTTCCCAAAATACAAGAATGACAAATGTTTGAATTATTATTAAAATTAACATCAATAGACTTAGAATTTTTCAATGAACTCAATAGGTTTGAGCCTGGATGTCCTAGTCTTTGATGCCATAGTTGTTGAGAAAGAGCGGCAAAAGCAGACGGATGTGTGTGTTGTGTTGCGGGAGGTGGCAGCAATGGATAGAGATCACCGCTGCCGTTGCACCTGAGGATAGGGATCCGGGTCTTGAGATCCTTCACAAGAAAACCAAAAGGGTCAAATTCAATTGAAAGAGAATTATCAGTGGTGAGTTTTCGGACAGAGATCAGGTTTTTGATTAGTTTGGGGGAGTAAAGGGCATTGTTTAGTTTAAAGGGTGGGTAGGGTGGTGGTGGGCGGGTATTGCCCTGTCCTGTAACCGGGATGGTATGACCATCACCGACAATGATATATTGATTAGATGCATTATTAAAACAAGATTGAGAATTACCTGATGGTTGGAGATAATGACCAGCCGCGCCAGTGTCCATGATGGAGTTCCAATCTGGTGGATTCAATGACATAGTATGCATGGCCTGTTCAATGTTGGTCGGAGTGTAGGCTGCATGTGCGGAATTGGGTCGAGGGCCGAGGATACCAGATTGTGTATTGGACGGGTTCTGGGCTGAAGTGGGATAGAGACATGGTGGCTGGGCCCAGCCGGCCCAATTAGGTTGGGTCTGGTAATTGTTAGTGGGCCAGTGGGGTAATGGAGAGTTGGAAGGGTATTGGTTGTTTGTGGGCCAAGGGTTGGGCGGGTAATGTGGAATATTGGAGAAGTTTGAATTATTCGGATATGTTCCTCGACCACGCGGCCACGATTGCCGACCACGGCCACGACCACGGCGAGATCGTCCACGTCCACGCTCAGAATAAAAGTCGGCACGATATTCAGGTTGCGGGTGAGATGAGGGAGGTGGGTTTGAGGTCGGGGATTTGGAGGTGGTGTGTAAGGCGGTGCCGGCACTCTTCGCAGCAAGTTGTGCCTGATTGGTTTTTCCGGTTTTCGTTCATACAAAGCTGCGAGGTGATTTCGTTAAAAGAGGGTAGGGGTTTTGTGTTGCTAAGAATGGTTCCAATGGTTTCATACGCCTCGGTGAGTCCGGCGATGGCCTGGAGAGATAGATCCTGGTCACCGACGGGGGCGTCAACACAAGATAATTGGTCAGCCAGATTTTTGAGTTCCTGGCAATAGTCAGACATGGACAAAAAATTTTCTAGGCGAGTGGTCGCAAACTTCTGTTTCAGAAACAGAGCCCGCACGGCCTTGTTATCCTGAAACTTGTTTTCTATGGCTTTCCAGATGCCATGAGCGGTGGCTCCGGGTTTGAAAACAGAGTTTAGGATACCTTGAGAGACGGTCCCGTATAGCCATTGCAGAACAATAGCGTCGAGCCGTTCCCAAAAATCGGTGGAGGGGGGTGGAAGGGTGGCAGCGGTTATGGGTGTTTCGGTGGAATCAGGTTGTTTGGGTGTGGCAGAAGAGGAGGCTTCGGTAGTTTGGGTAGGGCGAGGTTCAAGGTGATCTTCCACCAAAACACACGACAATGGATTCGGAAAAGTTCCGACCATGTGCCGTAGTGGGTGGATTCCATGTCCAAGGTGATTGGTATGAATGATTTGATGCTGGAAACGGTTAAGGCAGGATGGATTTTGCTGTCCATGATCAAGGGAAGGGGTGAATGAGAAGGAAAGATGAATCAAGAAGAGTAGCAGAGGGTAGAAGAAGTTGCGATGCAGCAGGGAAGAAGAAAGGCAGAGGTGAAAGTGAGGCGGCAGAGGTGGGACCTAGGGTTGACCTAGCATGATACCATGATAGAGATAGGAGAGTTTGGTAAATTGGGTCCTTGCCCTTCTCATTCACATATGCCACGATATATAATAATTACAAGGCTAATTACAAGGCCTAAATATAGGAACAATATAACTCTCATTTACATAATAATGTTTTCCATAAATATATTCTATTAGCCAATTTCGAGCAATCAAGCGATTCAATCATGTATGTTGTTAAATGGTTATCATTAAACATCAATTCAACATATTGATGTGTATAATTTTTTTTTTTTTTTTTTTTTGAATGTTTTTTGACTTGAATGTATCTTTTGATTATATGTGTTTGAGTGCATTTTATAATCATGTTTTTGGGTTTATCATTGATTTACATGTACAATATGTCATGTTGATGTGTATAAATATTTTTTTATATATTTTTTTTAAGTTTTGAGTCTCTCGTATGTGATACGTTAATTTCTATATTAAATCATAACAAATATTTATCACATTATATTAGATTTATCTATCTCAAAAAGTTTTCAGGATATAATCTAGTTCTCTTATATATCAATTTAAGGACATTTCTACAGTGACTTGAATTTATTGGCTAGAATACGGTGCCCAATAGGTGGATGCCAAGTGGCATCCACTACTTATCTTTTGTTTTTTTGTTTTATTAGGCAATACTTAAATGATATATGATATTAAACAAAAAGAATACTTTAAACGTTTAGTAGACTAGTTGGTTAATGTGCTTTACCTCTAGTAGCATGCTAGCAAGTTTGATTCCTGTTGTGCTTATTTTAGGCACCTTTTTTTGTTGTGGGCAAAATGAATATTATTTTAGGCACCTTTTTTGTTGTGGGCAAAATAAAAATTTTGGTGTCAGACCTTTGTTTTTAAAGTCTAATATAATATTTATTTTGCTTAACGTCCATTTTTCCTGTATTTTTTTTGTTGTTGAAACGAGTAACGAAACGAAACAAAACTAGATTACCATCACGTTGTGTGAAAAAATTACCGCCCGCAGCGGAGCGCGGGCTAATCAGCCACCTAGTTTATTTAATATTACAGAATGTGACGCTGGATTTTGAAATAAAATAGGTATGGAGAACCTGTTGAGAAGTTTTTATGCCACATAAATATTTTATTTGACTACAATACTTATAATCCTTTGTATTTTCTCCAACAAAAAATAAGAATATGGAATATAAGACACCAACTTGGACTATACCTTCTTTTCCATGAAGTGGCGTTTTTGTAATGGATTTATCTGGACCACACCTTTCAAAAAGTGCATTGGAATATTTTTTCGAATTAATTTCCACCAATCATATTTTTTAAAGTAAATTACATTTGTCATCCCTCTATATTTATATTAGATTTAAGTATTGTCCTTAAACTTCAAAACGTTATGCTACTGATTTCACAACTACTAGACTGAAGAACTGGAAAACTAAAGAGCTGGTTTGACTAGTCACCAGCTAAACTTGGAAGGCTAAAACTACTTGATAAATGATATGATGGTCAACATAAGTCAATAGTTGTGTCTAGTAATGTTGTTTTGACAAACTATTCATTTACACCAGTTGTTCTATAGTAACTGTGAGTTCAATCGTTTATAACTAACTATCCAGTTGTGATGCATAAACATCTAGAATTTACCTTTTTCGTAGTTGTTAGATGTCACTTTCATAGTGGCGTCACTAGTTATTTTCATTCTCTCTACAAATAGAACAGTACATTAAGTACTTGATCACGATCTCACACAAGCAGAAATCCAACAGGAGGAAGCCTGAACAAGTGTGTGTGTGTGTGTAAGAGAGAGAGAGAGAACATCTAGTGAGGGGGAGTGACTTATAGTGTACTTTGAATTCGAATAATACTAAATTTGTGTTGACATCACCTAATCTACAACCAGCTTCGTTTTATCTAATTGATGTGTGTATATGTTATTGATGTTATTATGATTACTTAGATTAAACTAGGTGTATTAATACGCGCGTTGCGCGTTTTTCACATGACGCGTTAATGTGGATTTCGGTAACCGACAAAAGCATAGAGACTAACCTTGGACAATGAGAAAATACAAAAGTGGCAGTGGCTACGCGGAGAATACCGGGAATCTCCCGCGGTCCGCGGCACATGGTGGAGATGGCGCACGGTAGATGTGGTTGGTGGCCGGCTGCGTACGTTAGAGTGAAGCAGATATTCATTTCGTTGTCGTTAAATATATAGATAATAAACGAACAAAAACCGAACCCGTGCGAAATCGGGTAAAAAACGCATTATGTCGGAGGCCAAAATGAAAAAAAAAACTTAATAAAAAAGTTGGTGGCCAAAACGGGAAAAAAAAACCTTAAACAAAAAGTATAAAAACATTGTGTGGCCAAAATGAGGAAAAAAACTTATCAAAAAATTTGGTGGTCAAAATGGGAAAAAAAAGTTAACAAAAAAAGCAAAAAAAAAAAAAAAAGTGACCAAAATAGAAAAATTAAAACCTAACTACTTAAATCAACTTGATTATTAATATATTGTAATTGTTTAAACTAAACTCAATAAATCAATCACAGGACATGCGCAATTCACTTTAAAGGATCCAACAATTGGTATCAGAGCCATGGATCTCTGTTTTGATTTAACAATCAACTTAGACGAAAAACTAAAGCTCCATTGAAATTCATTTGTTAAGAGATCAAAACAAAGTGAATTCGACCACTTTGTTTTCTGAACTCAATAGAACTCGGAGAAAAATGTCAATTCCAAGTGATCCTCATAATACCAGATCATCAAACACAAACGAACTTTTCGCCGAACGGTTTATGAACTGTTTACTAAAAGTTCAATTCATTTGCAGTCCTACTAATGGGTTTACTTCAGTTTTTTTATATGTAGTTCTATTAAGAAAAGTTAAAAACCTAGTGGGTTCCCCTGAACCCGCAAGCCACTACCTAGATTCGCACTGAGTGAAGTTGGTAAAAAAAGTAGATATGCATGATACGTAATTGGTTTTTTATTAATAAAATTGCTAAAGGGTAAGAGAAGGAAAGAAAAATAAAATTATTTTAAAAAATTATATATTATGAAAACTAATATGCATTAATCAAAATTTTTAGGTTGGATACATTATTATCCCACTTGCTACAATATCACTCTCATTCAAATCAATGTCATATTAGATTTCGCTACTCTCATAATTAGCTTACCAAATAAGAGAATGATCCAATACTTGTAGCCCAGTTTGGTTGAGGGTCTAAAGTTTTCTATGGGAGGCTTGGGTTCAATTCCCACTAACTACATTTGGAGGACATTGGTGGAGGGGAAATGAGGGATGACCCAGCCATTGGCTTGGGTTCGAGTCTTGATCCCGACCGGTTTTACCGATTATTTCACTATCGTGCCTTCGGGCGGGTGAGTGGTCGGGTTTTCCCGGGGATTGGTGGCAATTGGTGGCCCGGGTACTCTCGAATACCTGGTTCGCCAAAAATGGTGTGTCCGGAAGTGCTCGGAAATTGATTCGTTGGCCGTTAAAAAAAAATAAGAGAATGCATATGCTTCTCTTGCCACAACCATATTTTAAATAGCAGATTGCCTTCTCATCGTCCACTGTTTGACACTCCTGCTCGGCAGGGGCGTAGCTACCCTAAGCCCAAGGGGTGCGGGCGCACACCTTGAAAAAAAAATTTAGTGTTTATATATACGCATTTATCCCATCCGCACCCCACAAAAATTTGCAATCGCACCCCTTGGATTTTTGAAACCAACCCCTAAGAAATAATATAATTACATATATTGAGTTAGCCCATTTTATTAGTTAGTAGCTCAAATTCAAGAATAAGACCAAGCCCAAACTTTATAATAAGTCCACATTGTTTTAATATTGATTAAAAGAAAAAGAAAAAAAAAACCTTCAAATGAAAGACCAAGATTTGTTAAAACGGGTTTTTATTGGTTTCTACTACCAAGAACCAACTTACAAAATTTAGATTTGAGGGTTATGACAAGTTCTTAGAGTTAGTTAACTCTTTTTGTGATAAGCATAAACTTGAAGTGGTAAACATGGATGGTGAATACGTTGACCCAAGGATACCAAGAAAAAAACACAAACGTCACACTTCGCCACAATTATAAAGTTGAATGCTTCAATTCGATTCAAGATATGCAAATCCAAGAATTTGGAAATCGTTTTAACGATGTAACATCTGAGTTACTTGTTTGTATTAATAGCTCGAGTCCTTGTGATAATTTTGGTGCATTTTATGTTCCAAAACTACTACGCTTAGCCGAGATGTATCCACATGATTTTGATGATGAAGATAAAAGAAGGCTTCCGGTTAAACTTGAGAGCTACATAAACTGATAATGTAAAAGCGGATACACGATTTACCAAATTGAATGGTTTATCCAATCTTGTACAACTGATGATTGAAACAAAGAAACACCTTCACATTTATATTTGTGTATCGTTTATTGAAGCTAGCTCTCACATTACCCGTCGCAACCGCAACTGTTGAAAGAAGTTTTTCGGCAATGAAGTTTGTGAAGAACAATTTGCGTAATAGGATTGGTGATGAGAATTTAAACGATAGTTGTATGATTTTTATTGAAAAAGACTTGCTTAGAAACGTGGAGATAGAAGATGTTATAGATGGATTCCAAAAAATGAAGACCCGAAGAGAACAACTTTAAATTTTAGAATTTCGTTATGTATATGTAACAACGTTTGAATTACTTTGGCTTCTTTTTGTTGATTATATAATTTTAGTGTTATTAATTTTGGTATACGACCCGACCCCGGCCACATGATGATAAACAACCCAGGGGCTTAGAGATTCCGCACCCCATGAAAAAAATTTCTGGCTACGCCACTGCTGCTCGGCCTTGCCTTCTCTTAGCTTACCAAATAAGAGAAAATGAATGGATTGCTTCTCTTGCCACAACCACATTTTAAATAACTAGAAAGGGGCAACATAAGTTCTCTTTTGATCTCAGCAAGGCAAACAAGTCCATGCTCCTCCTTGCCGGAAGCTGCCACACCCCACGATATGTGTTCGTGCTTCTCTTGCTACAATGCTTGTATCTTGCCACCATTGGTAGGTTTTTGTATCTATATGTGTATACCCAAATGCTTAAGCATAATTCATAACCCTAATCGCTTGCAACCCATTGCATTTTATAAAATCCGTTTCAATGATTAAGTGTTTATTTGCTTTGTTATATTTTTGGAGCTCTATTTTCTGAACAAAACTTTTTTGAAAATACAAGAAAAGATCTCATTATGTAGGTTGAATTATGTCACCAATGATACATTCCAGTAGTAAGTACTATACGCCACAACTAAAAGGTTAGGAGTTCAAATTCTACGCATACAAGTATGGTGTATTTAAAATTAATAGAAATACTATAACTCACATTAAAGAGAACACAATGCTCATTTTTATGTTATAATTTTTTTAAAATATGACGTACAAAATAGTTATGACCATTTAAAAATCATGGTTATTTTTTTTTAAGGGAGATAAAGTGTAACTACTATCTAATTATCCGGATTGAATTTGGATATAAATATAGGAATTAAAGTGTAATTATGATGGGGATATTAAAGTT